>CABFPE010000906.1:20747-77574 GCA_900660155.1 Hofstenia miamia | reverse complement strand
TATATTTTCTTAGTTTCTCAGCTTCTGCAACTTATGTCTGCTTTAGCTCTTCTCTTGCAGCTTCTATAGTCTTCCCCTTACCTAACATGCATCTGTCTTGTTCTGCCTTACTTGCCTGATCTTTCCTATTTGCTACCTAATCTTTGCCGCTTTATTCTCAATTCTTCTCTCCCATGCTGGTTTTCTGTCTCCCTTATATTCATGTCATCTTCTCTTCTTCATGTCTATGCCTACATTCCTGTTGTATGTGAGTAGGGATGCACTGATATTAATTCTTTACTAAGACATGAGATACGCTGTCGTTAACTTGTTTAACTTCAAGTAACCTCGCAGTGATTCCATTGAGGCCTCCAACCGACTCTGATCTCTGAATCAATCCACATCCATGTTGATTGAGTAGTTCCACATCTCAGCTCAACGAAATAACTTATGTGTTGCCTATCCTAACTCAGTGCAGCTCTCAAGGATGTAACTGACTTAGACTCAATTTGTAATGTGTAATTTTGTACTTTGCAACCTGGCAGTGTCACTAGCTGCTTAATAAATCTTACTTCAGTTATTACCATAAACTATTGGCTTTAATTAACATAGATAAATAAAGTAAATAATTACTTGCAGCTTCCTACCTTACCAGCCAATACCCATGTACCTCCTCTTTGCCTGGCGCCTTCCAGTTCTTCATCTTCTTTAGAGCCTCCTTCAGCCTTGCAGTTCTGATTACTTCTTCTTCTTGCCTGGCTTCTTTCTGTATCTGTACATTCTCTATCTCTGGTCCCGCACTTCCCCATATATTCTCCCAGAACCTTACTGCATCTTCGCCTGCTTTAGCTGTAGCCTTTCCTCCTGCATCTAGTTCTTTGTAGAATCTTCCTTCTTGGGTCTCAAACTTCATATTGTCTCTTGCCTGCTTTGCTCTTCCTATACTTTCTCAGTTTCTCAGCTTCTGCAACTAATCTCTGCTTAAGCTCTTCTCTTGCAGTTTCTATAGTCTTCCCCTTACCTACCCTGCACCTGTCCTGCACTGCCTTACTTGTCCTGATCTTCCCTATTTGCTGCCTAATTTTTGCCACTTTATTCTCAATTCTTCTTTCCCATGCTGGCTTTCTGTTTCCCTTATCTTCTTGTCGCCTTTTCTTCTTCATTTCCATGCCTACATTCTTCAGCACCTCATATGCACCTGCATACACTAAGCTATTTACTTCTGTAACACTCCTAGCATCTATCATCTCCAACACTTTATTGACTTTTTGCAGTCTCTACTGCTAGCTTACTTTTCTTAACTCTTCTTGGAACTGGCAACCTATTTCTCTCACCTATTTCTTCCTTCATCTTTTCCTTGATTGCTGCTTCAGTTTCTGCGTCCACTGGTTCTGCTTCTTCTGCCAATTGTGCCTCAACGTCTATCACTTCATCTTCCCTTTGCTTATCCTGTTCAACTCTCTTTTTCCCCCTACTCTCATCCAACAGTAACTTTCAAACTTCCTCTGCAAGCCTTTGCTCTGTAACTTCTAATCCCATTCCTGTGTTTCTCCATTCTTCAAACATTCTCTTCCTGTACCCCCTCTCATCTGGCCTGCTTCTTCTGTAACACTCCAATGCTGTCCTGTTCTGCTCATCTCTCCACTTATGCCATTGTTCATTGGTCTTTGTCCACACTCCCGATTGTGGAGTCCGCCTGTTGTCCAGAGATTCTTAGCACCCTCTGACCATTGAAGGCCTGCCGGGGACTTAGGGCCTTTGCTCTTTCATGACTTCTCATCCGTGTTTGATTTTGTGTTTGATTTTGGACTCACATTGTCCTAGGAAGTTGCCAACCAAGGCTTTAGAGTGCTTCCTACCCTGTGAGCAAAGTCATCCAGTTTTGTAACCATGATCACAGTTGCTTAACCTCAGCTTACCAATCTGCGCATTTACCAACTGGGCTACCTGATTATTATTATTATTATTATTATTATTATTATTATTATTATTATTATTATTATTATTTTTATTATTAATAAAATTCGAGCCCAATTTTGTTCACTTAAAAATTTGGCATTAATTATCTTCAAAGTTAAAATTTTCTATAAGTTCTTTAACAGCAAAATAGGGTTACCTGTACTGCTGATGTTATTCTAACTGACGATAGTAACCTGAAATCTAAGCATCAAAACAATTCTGTAATTATAAATAGGTTCAAACAATGACTACAATGGATCATCACATTCAAGTATGGTATACACATGTTATGCTAGAAAAATACAGTTAATTTTAATCAAAAAATTAGAATATAACTTCTTATTGTTAATTAAGAGAACTGACAATAAAAAAGCATGCGTTAATTTTTCTTGATTTTTCATATTTATAATTACTGCAATTATATATATATATATATTAGAAACAATAGAACTGAGATTCGTTTTGACTGTTTTCGAATTATGAAATTTTGTGGGAATTTGTGTCTGAAGATTTAATAAATTGAAACCCAAAAAAAGCATTCGGATACCAGAATTTTTAAAATATCTCAATTAAAATTTAATTAACTCGTTACACGTCCATTAGTTTAAACGGAAAACGTTTCAAAATGGTTAAGAAAAATGAATAAATGAATTTGCAGAGAAATAAAGAGGTTACTCGTAGGAGAAAATACGACAAAAACTGGGATTTACAGGGATATATATATATATATATATATATATATATATATATACATATATAAAAGTAAATGGTATAAACAAGAATGAAGGCCACCAAAGTTTATCATGGAAGAACCTGGCGTAGATTGCAAGGCTGACGTATTGTACTGCCTCAGACCTAACCTCCCTAGCTCTTCCTCAATAGTAGACGAATTTAGCTTCTCATCATAAATCAGTAATAATTTGAGGTAAACGTAAAACACAACTGATTTAGAGTATTTTAACTGCATTTTTGAATTCAGTTTTTTCTTTGAGCTGGCAGATTGCTTTATGATTGTCATAGCATAGTCTGCAGCTTGGAATTTTCATTTTTGACTGGTTTCACATGCTTTTCTTTTGTGTAAGGTATGACAACCAGGACGCTGATAATAGGTGGAGGTATACAGAACAAGCTTTGTGTAGCAAATTTTGTTTTCCAATTCAAGCAAGTTGTAATGTGTAGCTGGTATTTCTGTAATTCTAATAGATATCGGGTAATTAACCAATCTCCTGTTGATGTCTTCAATGATATTGAGGTTTGAGGTTCGTTTTATTGCAGATTTTGATTTAGTGTCAATGTTGAAACATGCAGGTGCACATTCAATATCCAAGGCAAATTGTTGTAATGGTGGCATAAGACATTTGAGTTCTATCTTTGTGAAACTTTCAGTAGACAATCTATTTTTACTAGTTCAACATTGGAGATTTCTGCTTGGTGATAGTGGATAGGGGTAATTCCTATCTGATGTTTTTTGTTGAGTATGTGTTTTCAATGAGCATATCTTGATTTTCACCCCTCATCCATGTGTGCGTGGTAATAGCTTCAGATTTTGTAATTTTTTCATTTACAATATATTTTGTCTATAACTTCCTGTAGGTGTGGTGAGAGTTTTAGTGTGGTCTTGTTTAGAAGTTCTTCTTTTTCTTGCAATTGCATTGAGGTTTTAGCTATTAAGTCAATGCTTTTGTAAGGTAGATATGTTCTGGTTGAGTCAGTAGTTTCTGTAGTAATACTAATAAGACTGAACGAGTATTCTGGATATTGACTGGCAAGGTATGAGTAGAGAGATATGCCTTTCACCATGATAATGTGGTTTTTAAAGTTTTCAAGGTAATTTTGCATAGAATGACTTTTTAGTGGTGAGCATCAATTTGTGTCTCTATACACTTTGCAGTGTGTGTCTGATGTCGCACCCCACATTTTTCTTTGTGTAGTGATGAAAAATATCAATTTCTTTCTCATGTAGGCCCGACCTATTTTGGATGACGTCCACACAAATTTTTGTAGGTGATTTCCTTAGTGAGGTATTTTTTGAACCTTTCAATGTTGTGCTTTCTATCTTTTAGTTGTGAGGTAGTAACTATGGTTTGCAAGAGTAACCCAATTTTCAGTTTTCTTTTGTTATTTTATTGCATATTTTTCTTGAAATGAGAACCTGTAGGGATGGATTGTATGTGAGTTAGATACTAAGTAGCTACAAAGCTGGTATAGGGAGTGTTTCTGGTATCTGTGATTCCTCCAACATGTCTTTTCTAAGTGATTATCCTACTGAGTAGACATTTAGTTGTAGTGTTATAGCTACAATGTGGACATTCAATTTTTAATTTCAGCCATTGTTTGTTTTTGTAATTTGATGCCTTCAATTGCAGCCATTGTTTGTGAATGTCACTTAAAGCTTTTTGCAAATGACTAAGGGAGAATTTCCATCTGATCTCAATGACATTAGTTCAAATTCAATTGGGATCAAGTATCTCAAGGGTTTGGATTTGTATATTTCTGTTAACTAAAATTTTGATAAATATGAGATTTGTAGTGCTGTTTTAGGTGTCATCAATGTATGTTGAAAAGTGCCTCGCCAGATGATGTGAAAATTTTCCAAGTATTCTTCTAGATCCAAGATGTTATCAGGTATGGCTTCACTACTTTGTTCTATATAGAAAAATGTGACTGTAAGATTAATTGTTTCAAATTGAACTTTTTGGTATATATTTAGACTTTTCATGGGTTCAAATGTGCATATCCAATCTTTTGTTACTGCAGCTGTGACTGTTTGAGCTTTTATATTTTTCCTAGGAATCATTTTACTGTATTTTATGAAGTTATCAACCAGGAAAAGAACATATGAATAACCTTCTTTGTAATTAGATAACTGTTCAATACCCATGTTAACAATTTGGTTAATGTGCTTCAATGTTATCTTTTCAAATTCTGCCTACTGCTCTAAAAGTCTTTGCATGTTTTGAGGAATGCAGTTTTGGCACATATTGAAAATTTCTTTGGTGGTTTTTTGTAAGTATGCCATGATGAAATGCTTGTGAATTGTAATCTTGGTTTTGTATACTCTGGTATGTCCTCTTTCATGAAATTTTATAACTACTTCTTTTTTATAATATTCTGGAAGAGTGATTCTATTAGAGTTGTTAGAAATTGCATAAGGGATGCCACTTTCAGTAAGTAACCACTTATGATTCTTGCAGTATTTCATTGTGACATTTTTGTAATTTCTTGATTGTTCTTAATTTTGTTGAATATCTCTTTTAAGATTATATCATTTTGCTATGCTTCTGCTATATCAATAGGTGTGATTTCTACAAAGTTCACTATAGTAAGAATCAGCAGTATTGGCTTCCTGTTTTTGTCTGCATATTTATCAATGAGGTCTTCATATTGATTTTTTAGAATAAAGCTGAATTATATTTTATTATATTTATGTTTTTCATCTTGTGTTGGTATTGATGGAGTGTGGTCCAAAAATTGGCATTGTTGTGAAGTTTTCCCTTTCTGTGAGTGATAGTAAAAGAGAAATCTCCAACATTTTAATCCATCTAGCAATGATAGTTGATTGATCTCCTGAGTATTTCTTCAGCCAGCAAAGACTACTATTGTCTGTGCAAAGTATATTTCTCTCCAATTACAAAGTGATGAAAAGTTTTCAATGATTCCACCAAAGCTAGCATTTCTGATTTAGTCACATCATAGTTTTTTCTGTTGTTCATAATTTTAAAGAGATTAGATATTCTTCACCTTCCTGAATTTGGCTAAATGTCATGCTGATTTCTAATGCACTAGCATCTGTATCAAAAATTAAAGTATCTGTAGTTGTCAGACTTTCAGATTTTCTCTTTAGGGATTAGACATTTTGTATATTTTATCAGCAAGATTCAGGCTAAACATATGATAATAATTTATGAATCCAAGAATTTGCTGAAGGTCTTTCTTTGTTCTATGAGTTGCTTCATGTTATCCTTTATTTTGATTTTTCATGGTTGAATAATTCTGCTAATGAAAGTGACTTTCTTTTGAGAAAAGGAACATTCCTTTGCATTTTTTCTGAGTCCTGCATTATAGAGTAGTTTTAGGATCTTGTTTAATTTGTCAAAGTGTTTGTTGATAGAGATAGATGAAATTAGAATGTCATATATATATTTTGTGATTCCACCTTTTATTTTAGGTTAATCATTTAGAAGGGCTTCCATGACAGAGTGTTGAAATGTGGCAAGAGAATTGCAGAGTCTAGAGGCCATATATAACCATTCTAACAATACATGGAGCATGATAAATGTGGTTTTTCAATATCTGATTCTCACATAGGGACCTGCCAGTATGCTTTGCAGAGATCCTCTTTGGGAAAGAATTGGTATTTAGCAGCTCCATAAAGAATGTCATTGATTAAAAGCAAAGGGTAAGTGTCTTTTTAGTTATATCATTGGAAATCAATGCATAATCTGTGCTTGTCTCCTTGTTTAATGAGCACTATAGGAGAGGCATAAGGACTTTTACTATTTCTGATAATGCTGTTGTTTAATAAATCACTGATTGTTCTTGCTGAAGCAATGTTGACAAATTAGTTTATCAGATGTATTCATTTCATGTTTGACATAGATTGACTTGCCAATGCTTATTTCTTCATTATTAAAGATTGCTGCATTTCTGGTAAGTACTGATATATATATATATATATATATATATATATATATATATATATATATATATATATTTCTTGGCTTAACACGCAAGAAGTTTAATTGCTAGCTATTTGTTGACCCAACTTGCCCCACTGATCAACGAATTTCTAGGATTGGCCATATATGCTGGCAGCTGAAAAAATATTAAAGGATGTTTCTCTATGTTAATAAAACTCTTAGCTTTTATCAGAAATCTTAACCACAATAATAATCGAAATTTCTGTAGTTAATAAAAAAAATTAACTTTTTATTTTGTAAGAGTTTTTGTATTTGTGTTAGAAATCGTTTTATACTGCTTAAATGAATCTTTTTGAGAAATAGATGGCAATATTTTATAGCATATTTAACTAAATTTCTTCATATTTTGCCATATAAATAAGGTCATATTTTGAGTTTAAAGCCATATTTCTGGTTGCCCTAGTAATATTTGAATAATATATTATCCGGTAACCGGCAATCAGATTATCCGGACATATCCGCTATGCAGTATATTCATTTTTTTATTCGGATCCTATCCTTAATTTTTATGATATTTCCCAATCTTTCTGTATGGCAAAGTCATGCGCATGGTAGTGTTAATTTTCTTCAAATCTAATATTTGATAGATTTTGGGGCAATGTGCATTTTATTTATTCCATTTGGATAAATTTCTGCATTGTACATTTAAATTTGTAAGGCTAAAATCTAAAGGAAGAGCACTTGCTAAGAGATTTCATTTATAATCTTATATGTTAAATATTAAATGTTGTTTCCTCAGCAATTTTGCATAAAGTTACTCTTTGCGGATAAATACAATCAGTAAAAATGTATCGAAAAATATTAAAGTTAGAGCCCTCCATTCATTTTGGGCTGGTACTTTAGAAATTGAATTGGCCACACCTTCAATTACAAAAAGGCTAAACGGCACATAAAATGTCCATTTGTTGGATTTCGTTGCATTTTAATTACATGAATTAATTATTTGACTGAAAAAGTGAGTTCCATGATAAAATATATAAGCAACTTTAGCACTTGAAATAAAAAATTCTATTGATGTAGGAGAATCTTAAGTTTTCAATCTTCACACAATTAAGAGTTCTGGAAATCAAGAAATAATTATTTGTGAAATTTGAATTGAGGCAATTAATTTCATCAAAGAAAATCCTCCTATTAGATTAAATTTGCGGAATGCTAACAAGTTTTAAATGGAATTTTAGAGATTTTTCACTTGAGACCTTTAAAAATTTAATTAATTTACAAAAATCTAAGATTTCCCCAATAAAGCTAACTATTGCAAATGTGTGAATTCTCGACCAATCATTAATGACAGGCTTGCATATGGAAATTTGATTCTCTTCCGCCTCCATTCCATTTCCACTACTATTTTAAATATTTTAATACATTTTTGTGACTGTTCTTAAAAAGTTTATTGATATTTACAAAAATAAGAGTATTTTAAACAATATCAATACCATTGAGAATGCACTTTTTTGAAATTGAATTTCAATAAATTTCCATTAAATTTTCATTCCATAAAATAATTTCCATTTTCATTCCTTTCCATTTCCACAATCTCGAAATGGAATGGAATATACAATGAAATCCTTCTCTATCACACTTTTCTGTGTTCCTCCAGTATTCTCCATGCATTGCCTTCTGCCTATACCTTGTTTGTCTCTCTGATTCCATCCTACTCTGGTATATCTTCTTTCCTTCATCCTCATTTCTTATCTTCTTTAACTCCTTAGTGACATCTAGTAGGGACCCCTTAGGTTGCTCTTCTACATATTCCTTTAGCCCTAGTGCTTCTGCTTCTACAGTCTCCTCCACACTTAGCAGCCCTTTACCTCCCTTATGCCTTGTCATGTACAGCCTATCTACATCTCCATTGAGGTTGAATGCTCTCTCTGCTGCTAGTATCTTCCTTGTCTCCCTGTCTAATTCCCTCGGTTCATTCTTATTCCACCTAACTATTCCTGCCGAATATCTCAACACTGGTATTGCCCACGTATTAATTGCCTTTATGCTGTTCTGCCCATTCAATGCTGACAAACAAACAACGTTTCTTTAAAGTCTATAATAAATTTAACAAATGCAAAAATGACTTACATTGGTGAATAAATTCAACCGCCACGACTTGAATCATTGTAAAAACTGAATAATCTGTCAAACTGAAGACATCTTTTCGTCATAGCAAACCCTCCCCATCCACACACTTGCCTCTAGTCATTGTCACTGCTGCACACTTTCCTAAGAAAAATGTCCATACACTGAATCTCTGCTTGCCTTGTTGTATATTTAGAGTTTTTTGTATTTCAAAGCATTAATGGTTTTGTTTTTATGTGTTTTATTTAATATAACACATAATTCCCGGCTCTACCATTCTTCTCCATCTTATACCCTATGCCTGTCTCCTTTAACTTTTCTGTGATAGGGATTAAGCTAACTACAAACAGTAGTGGTGTCTCCCTGGAATATTCCTCGCCTAAACCTCAACCTATGCCCATCTATCTCAGTCTGCCACTTTCCCATCTCCCTCTCTAGAAACTCAACCCATTTCCGTGAAACTCCATTGGCCTCTAGCGTCCTCAATACCCACCTATGCGATATGCTGTCATAGGCCTTCCTGTAGTCTATCCATGCCATTGCTAAGTTTGTCTTCCTTCTTCTACAATTCTCCACCACTGCCTGGTCTATCAACAACTGATCTTTGCATCCTCTTGTCTTTGTCCTACATCCCTTCTGCTCCTCTGGTTTCAACCTATTCTGCTCTAAGTAACATGCCAGCCTATTTGAAATCACTGAAGTTAGCAATTTCCACATTGTTGGCAGACATGTTATTGGTCTGAAGTTGCTTGCCTCACTACCTTTCTTTGGGTCCTTCTGTATCAGAAATGTCCTTCCCACTACCATCCACTCTGGACACCCACTCACCACACACTCCTCCAATGCTACTGCTAGTCTCTCATGAACACTTGTGAACTTCTTCAGCCAATACCCATGTACCTCATCTCTGCCTGGCGCCTTCCAGTTCTTCATCTTCTTTAGAGCCTCCTTCAGCCTTACAGTTGTGATTACTTCTTCTTCTTGCCTGACTTCTTTCTGCATCTGTACACTCTCTATCTCTGGTCCTGCACTTCCCCATATATTCTCCCAGAACCTTACTGCGTCTTCACCTGCTTTAGCTGTAGCCTTTCCTCCTGCATCTAGTTCTTTGTAGAATCTTCCTTCTTGGGTCTCAAACTTCATATTGTCTCTTGCCTGCTTTGCCCTTGCCCTATACTTTCTCAGTTTCTCAGCTTCTGCAACTAATCTCTGCTTAAGCTCTTCTCTTGCAGTTTCTATAGTCTTCCCCTTACCTACCCTGCACCTGTCCTGCACTGCCTTACTTGTCCGGATCTTCCCTATTTGCTGCTTAATTTTTGACACTTTATTCTCAATTCTTCTTTCCCATGCTGCCTTTCTGTCTCCCTTATCTTCTTGTCGCATTTTCTTCTTTATTTCCATGCCTACATTCTTCAGCACCACACATGCACCTGCATATACTAAGCTATTTACTTCTGTAACACTCCTAGCATCTATCATCTCCAACACTTTATTGACTTTTTGCAGTCTCTACTGCTAGCTTACTTTTCTTAACTCTTCTTGGAACTGGCAACCTATTTCTCTCACCTATTTCTTCCTTCATCTTTTCTTTGATTGCTGCTTCAGTTTCTGCGTCCATGGTTCTGCTGCTTCTGTCACTTCTCTCTCAACATCTATCACTTCATCTTCCCTTTGCTTATCCTGTTCAACTCTCTTTTTCCCCCTACTCTCATCCAACAGTAACTTTCAAACTTCCTCTGCAAGCCTTTGCTCTGTAACTTCTAATCCCATTCCTGTGTTTCTCCATTCTTCAAACATTCTCTTCCTGTACCCCCTCTCATCTGGCCTGCTTCTTCTGTAACACTCCAATGCTGTCCTGTTCTGCTCATCTCTCCACTTATGCCATTGTTCATTGGTCTTTGTCCACACTCCCGATTGTGGAGTCCGCCTGTTGTCCAGAGATTCTTAGCACCCTCTGACCATTGAAGGCCTGCCGGGGACTTAGGGCCTTTGCTCTTTCATGACTTCTCATCCGTGTTTGATTTTGTGTTTGATTTTGGACTCACATTGTCCTAGGAAGTTGCCAACCAAGGCCTTAGAGTGCTTCCTACCCTGTGAGCCAAGTCATCCAGTTTTGGAACCAAGATCACAGTTGCTTAACCTCAGCTTACCAATTTGGGGATTTACCAACTGGGCTACCTGCCCATTATTATTATTATTATTATTATTATTATTATTAATATTATTATTATTATTATTATTATTATTAAAATTATTATTGCCCAATTTTGTTCACTTAAAAATTTGGCATTAATTATCTTCAAAGTTAAAATTTTCTATAAGTTCTTTAACAGCAAAATAGGGTTACCTGTACTGCTGATGTTATTTTAACTGACGATAGTAACCTGAAATCTAAGCATCAAAACAATTCTGTAATTATAAATAGGTTCAAACAATGACTACAATGGATCATCACATTCAAGTATGGTATACACATGTTATGCTAGAAAAATACAGTTAATTTTAATCAAAAAATTAGAATATAACTTCTTATTGTTAATTAAGAGAACTGACAATAAAAAAGCATGCGTTAATTTTTCTTGATTTTTCATATTTATAATTACTGCAATTATATATATATATATATTAGAAAAAATAGAACTGAGATTCGTTTTGACTGTTTTCGAATTATGAAATTTTGTGGGAATTTGTGTCTGAAGATTTAATAAATTGAAACCCAAAAAAAGTATTCGGATACCAGAATTTTTAAAATATCTCAATTAAAATTTAATTAACTCGTTACACGTCCATTAGTTTAAACGGAAAACGTTTCAAAATGGTTAAGAAAAATGAATAAATGAATTTGCAGAGAAATAAAGAGGCTACTCGTAGGAGAAAATACGACAAAAACTGGGATTTACAGGGATATAAATAAATAAATATATATATATATATATAAATTTATATATAAAGTGGTTTTAACCTGAACGGTTGGATTTTCAATTTCTCCAACAAAAATTTGGATTGGTTGCAAAGCTGACGTATTGTACTGCCTCAGACCTAACCTCCCTAGCTCTTCCTCAATAGTAGACGAATTTAGCTTCTCATCATAAATCAGTAATAATTTGAGGTAAACGTAAAACACAACTGATTTAGAGTATTTTAACTGCATTTTTGAATTCAGTTTTTTCTTTGAGCTGGCAGATTGCTTTATGATTGTCATAGCATAGTCTGCAGCTTGGAATTTTCATTTTTGACTGGTTTCACATGCTTTTCTTTTGTGTAAGGTATGACAACCAGGACGCTGATAATAGGTGGAGGTATACAGAACAAGCTTTGTGTAGCAAATTTTGTTTTCCAATTCAAGCAAGTTGTAATGTGTAGCTGGTATTTCTGTAATTCTAATAGATATCGGGTAATTAACCAATCTCCTGTTGATGTCTTCAATGATATTGAGGTTTGAGGTTCGTTTTATTGCAGATTTTGATTTAGTGTCAATGTTGAAACATGCAGGTGCACATTCAATATCCAAGGCAAATTGTTGTAATGGTGGCATAAGACATTTGAGTTCTATCTTTGTGAAACTTTCAGTAGACAATCTATTTTTACTAGTTCAACATTGGAGATTTCTGCTTGGTGATAGTGGATAGGGGTAATTCCTATCTGATGTTTTTTGTTGAGTATGTGTTTTCAATGAGCATATCTTGATTTTCACCCCTCATCCATGTGTGCGTGGTAATAGCTTCAGATTTTGTAATTTTTTCATTTACAATATATTTTGTCTATAACTTCCTGTAGGTGTGGTGAGAGTTTTAGTGTGGTCTTGTTTAGAAGTTCTTCTTTTTCTTGCAATTGCATTGAGGTTTTAGCTATTAAGTCAATGCTTTTGTAAGGTAGATATGTTCTGGTTGAGTCAGTAGTTTCTGTAGTAATACTAATAAGACTGAACGAGTATTCTGGATATTGACTGGCAAGGTATGAGTAGAGAGATATGCCTTTCACCATGATAATGTGGTTTTTAAAGTTTTCAAGGTAATTTTGCATAGAATGACTTTTTAGTGGTGAGCATCAATTTGTGTCTCTATACACTTTGCAGTGTGTGTCTGATGTCGCACCCCACATTTTTCTTTGTGTAGTGATGAAAAATATCAATTTCTTTCTCATGTAGGCCCGACCTATTTTGGATGACGTCCACACAAATTTTTGTAGGTGATTTCCTTAGTGAGGTATTTTTTGAACCTTTCAATGTTGTGCTTTCTATCTTTTAGTTGTGAGGTAGTAACTATGGTTTGCAAGAGTAACCCAATTTTCAGTTTTCTTTTGTTATTTTATTGCATATTTTTCTTGAAATGAGAACCTGTAGGGATGGATTGTATGTGAGTTAGATACTAAGTAGCTACAAAGCTGGTATAGGGAGTGTTTCTGGTATCTGTGATTCCTCCAACATGTCTTTTCTAAGTGATTATCCTACTGAGTAGACATTTAGTTGTAGTGTTATAGCTACAATGTGGACATTCAATTTTTAATTTCAGCCATTGTTTGTTTTTGTAATTTGATGCCTTCAATTGCAGCCATTGTTTGTGAATGTCACTTAAAGCTTTTTGCAAATGACTAAGGGAGAATTTCCATCTGATCTCAATGACATTAGTTCAAATTCAATTGGGATCAAGTATCTCAAGGGTTTGGATTTGTATATTTCTGTTAACTAAAATTTTGATAAATATGAGATTTGTAGTGCTGTTTTAGGTGTCATCAATGTATGTTGAAAAGTGCCTCGCCAGATGATGTGAAAATTTTCCAAGTATTCTTCTAGATCCAAGATGTTATCAGGTATGGCTTCACTACTTTGTTCTATATAGAAAAATGTGACTGTAAGATTAATTGTTTCAAATTGAACTTTTTGGTATATATTTAGACTTTTCATGGGTTCAAATGTGCATATCCAATCTTTTGTTACTGCAGCTGTGACTGTTTGAGCTTTTATATTTTTCCTAGGAATCATTTTACTGTATTTTATGAAGTTATCAACCAGGAAAAGAACATATGAATAACCCTCTTTGTAATTAGATAACTGTTCAATACCCATGTTAACAATTTGGTTAATGTGCTTCAATGTTATCTTTTCAAATTCTGCCTACTGCTCTAAAAGTCTTTGCATGTTTTGAGGAATGCAGTTTTGGCACATATTGAAAATTTCTTTGGTGGTTTTTTGTAAGTATGCCATGATGAAATGCTTGTGAATTGTAATCTTGGTTTTGTATACTCTGGTATGTCCTCTTTCATGAAATTTTATAACTACTTCTTTTTTATAATATTCTGGAAGAGTGATTCTATTAGAGTTGTTAGAAATTGCATAAGGGATGCCACTTTCAGTAAGTAACCACTTATGATTCTTGCAGTATTTCATTGTGACATTTTTGTAATTTCTTGATTGTTCTTAATTTTGTTGAATATCTCTTTTAAGATTATATCATTTTGCTATGCTTCTGCTATATCAATAGGTGTGATTTCTACAAAGTTCACTATAGTAAGAATCAGCAGTATTGGCTTCCTGTTTTTGTCTGCATATTTATCAATGAGGTCTTCATATTGATTTTTTAGAATAAAGCTGAATTATATTTTTTTATATTTATGTTTTTCATCTTGTGTTGGTATTGATGGAGTGTGGTCCAAAAATTGGCATTGTTGTGAAGTTTTCCCTTTCTGTGAGTGATAGTAAAAGAGAAATCTCCAACATTTTAATCCATCTAGCAATGATAGTTGATTGATCTCCTGAGTATTTCTTCAGCCAGCAAAGACTACTATTGTCTGTGCAAAGTATATTTCTCTCCAATTACAAAGTGATGAAAAGTTTTCAATGATTCCACCAAAGCTAGCATTTCTGATTTAGTCACATCATAGTTTTTTCTGTTGTTCATAATTTTAAAGAGATTAGATATTCTTCACCTTCCTGAATTTGGCTAAATGTCATGCTGATTTCTAATGCACTAGCATCTGTATCAAAAATTAAAGTATCTGTAGTTGTCAGACTTTCAGATTTTCTCTTTAGGGATTAGACATTTTGTATATTTTATCAGCAAGATTCAGGCTAAACATATGATAATAATTTATGAATCCAAGAATTTGCTGAAGGTCTTTCTTTGTTCTATGAGTTGCTTCATGTTATCCTTTATTTTGATTTTTCATGGTTGAATAATTCTGCTAATGAAAGTGACTTTCTTTTGAGAAAAGGAACATTCCTTTGCATTTTTTCTGAGTCCTGCATTATAGAGTAGTTTTAGGATCTTGTTTAATTTGTCAAAGTGTTTGTTGATAGAGATAGATGAAATTAGAATGTCATATATATATTTTGTGATTCCACCTTTTATTTTAGGTTAATCATTTAGAAGGGCTTCCATGACAGAGTGTTGAAATGTGGCAAGAGAATTGCAGAGTCTAGAGGCCATATATAACCATTCTAACAATACATGGAGCATGATAAATGTGGTTTTTCAATATCTGATTCTCACATAGGGACCTGCCAGTATGCTTTGCAGAGATCCTCTTTGGGAAAGAATTGGTATTTAGCAGCTCCATAAAGAATGTCATTGATTAAAAGCAAAGGGTAAGTGTCTTTTTAGTTATATCATTGGAAATCAATGCATAATCTGTGCTTGTCTCCTTGTTTAATGAGCACTATAGGAGAGGCATAAGGACTTTTACTATTTCTGATAATGCTGTTGTTTAATAAATCACTGATTGTTCTTGCTGAAGCAATGTTGACAAATTAGTTTATCAGATGTATTCATTTCATGTTTGACATAGATTGACTTGCCAATGCTTATTTCTTCATTATTAAAGATTGCTGCATTTCTGGTAAGTACTGATATATATATATATATATATATATATATATATATATTATACACAATATGTTTTACTCCAATTATGAAATTCTTAATTTTTTCATCTGATATTTATTAAAACCGTATATTAATATTTTCTTATTTCATTAGCATGTTTAGCTTGTTTATTTTGATTCATATAATTGTTAAAACTTTCAAATTGTTAGTTGTAAATTAACTACCCACATTTTAAAAATAAGTTGGATTGGAGAAAGGGATTACAGCATCTATTAAATATATGATTTCGGAAAACGAATCATAATGGCATGTGTAAATACCTATCGCGTATGTTACCAATAATATTGAGATTGTAAGTTCAAGGGTAATTATCGACAAGTGGTGGATTTGGAATTAAATTCTTTGTTTTAATACGCTGTAATGTAATTCACCAAATGCAAAAAATAAATTTTGTATATACAAGCATGGAGCCATTTTGTCAATAAGCTACTCAAATTAGCAATATGTGTAGAATTTTTCAATTAATGTTATTCAATGCTTAAAAATATTATTTGTTAATAATTAAAGTTATATAACCTATTTTTATTGATTTCAATATATAAAATTAGTAAAAGTTGGGTGTTTAGAACACCCAACGAAAAAGTTGGGCCAATGGAATAAATTTCCGGCTTAACTACACGATATAATCGGCCCGATTAAATCGTGTAGTTAAGACAGGCCTTAACTGCATGATTAGTAGAATTTTCTTCTTAAAAAATTTCGTAATTTTAAAAACTGCTCCAATAGAAATGTTCCAAGTTTTCATACAGCAAGTATCGACCCGCGGACTTGCACATAATGCACATGGCCTACTTTTAAATAAAATACCGATCAATGTTTTAGGCAAGAAACCGCGGCATCGGCATTGTCAAAATACCGCGGGATCGTGAATGCACAATGCTATAAATAGAATAATGTACTTTATCTGGAAAAATTCTGAAAGAATCAACGCTTGTCCTGGTAAAATTTTTGGGGAATAGCTTGAGTCAATGCGTTAAAAATGAAACGCGGTTACTGTTACACCGATTAACAAATTCAAAATATCAATTAAACTTGAGTAAATGAAAATAAGTCCTTCATTAACGGTACACAAAAGATGAAATCGGCTATAGGTCGTCCAAGAAAATACCATTTTTAGCGTATTTATAATGTCTAAGAAACGCCGATAGAACTATCAAAAGGTCACCTTCCGCAAACATTCTTGGATAGACACCATCAGGGTGCAATAGTGCAATGAAATATAATAAACACCTACTGATTTGGCCATAAATTGATTTACACTAAATATTAAGACATGGGCTAATGAAGAAACTCTGACTTTTAAGACATTTGGAAATATTTATTATAATATTCGATAGTATGCTTAAATTTTAGAAAATCAAGCGATTACACATTTAAGTGTTTAAAGTTTCCTACAATTCGAAGTAAGAGACTCATAATTAAAGGAAATCGACACTAAGTGTTTAATTTTCAATAATTTATGCATATAACTGATAATACATTTTGTACACCATCAGTTTGACGCAATTAATTATACCGATACTGTATTTTAGAAAGGAGCAAATAAAACACATTGGTATTTTTAAAATTTATCAATTGAATTAAATTAAAACAATTTTGCATCAGTAAAGTTCTGTAAGTCAAACGTATTTCTGATGTACGAGAGAAGATACTTTATAGTTGCAATTGCGAGAATTTGATTTTCTAAATTAACAGTTTCAGGCCTATTAAATAGTTTAATTGGACTTTGAACAACGTGATTTTGCATAGTGCGGATATTGGTATTAACCAAGTTATGCAATGGCTTCCAATATTTTATATACTATCTTATCTAAATACATATATCACATAATTGAATACTTGGTTATCTAATAGAGGCTGCAAAATGGCACTTGCAGTGCCCCCAGCTTGATAAGGAACTCTTTCCATAGAGCCAATATAATCAAAACTGTACACAGAACCACGCCATTCACCCTCTATTTTGTCTACACCAACAACTATGTTGCTGACATAGAATGGAAAAAATCTCCGGCGATATTGCATGGTGGATAACATTGATGCAGTTGCAGAGCAGCTTATCTGAGAATTATGATCGAATTCATACATCTAAGTTTAATATTTTAAATAAATTATTAAATATATATTTCAACCTTTGCCCTCCGTTCAACCAGACGTCGCAAAGTTAATATATCACCATGAAATGAAGCTTGTGCAAGAACTGTATTAGAATTTCTAAAAAAATAAAAAAGCAAAAAGGACAAAATCTTACATTACGTGTAACTTTGAACAATTGCGACTCATAATGCTATATCCCTGTGAAAGTCGCATATCTCCACCGGCCACAGCGAAATCTTTACCAGCGATTGCTACAATTGTTCTAAAGAAAGATTATGAAAATAAATCAGAATATCAATCAGAAATAGATGCGCAGGCGTAAACAAAATTAAATACAATGCAGTTCTACTTCTAAAATGGTATCAATAATTCGAATTTTCCTTAAACTTACGTTCAAAGTAAATGATAAAAGATATTGCACAAATAATTGGTATTTATATAGAATTTGAAAAATGACAATTGCTATTATGTAAAAAACTAGTTTGTGGACAGCTAGCCGCAATATTTTAGGATCTGTTGTTTCTAAAATGTGAAAAGACGCATCTCTTCTCAGTGCAAACATGGAGATCATTTCGACGAATTACCATCCCCAAGTTTAATAGCTTACGAAATACAGCAGTCTGCATGTCTTCGTCAGTGATATTAGCACAATTCGATGCGCTCTGAAGCGTAGCGAGCTTGCTACATAGCGCCTAAAACGTGTGCTAATTCTCAATGCAGTTAGAAAGCAAATCTTGAAAATTATTAGAGAACTCTGGATTAAGTTAGTGCTGGACAGCACAGACCAAGTATCAATGAAGCCCATTGCTAAATATAGAGCAAATTCTCGATAAAAGTTATGTTCTGAGGTTTCATCAGTTACCCATAGTCGTGCTAAAATGGTCGCTTTGGAACAAAACATGGTTGGAGATCTGTTTAAAAGCATTCTTGAGAACATTAGTATTTCTCTGAATGAACAAGGATAGGTTCTGCAGCAGCACAGTGCTACTTCGTGTAAATCAGTGAAAGACTCTCCAGATATGAATATAATTGAAAATTTATGAGCAATTCTCTCTCATCAAGAAAGTTCATTGATACTGTCAAGCATATTTGAAAGACTGATTATGTAAGCAAAAAAATCTAAGAGGTAAATAGGCAGAATTTAGATATGCTGAGTTCAAGCATAAAAAGGGTAAACTTGTGAAATTTACTCAAATTCAGATGCCTCAGCTGATTTAATACTTCATGAATATAACAGCAAAACTATTGATATTGAGCTTAGTTAGACCCAGAACTGAATCATTGAATAGTATGTGAGAATCTTCATATTCGTATTTTAAGAATTGCTACGATAGCCAGTGCAGTATTTATTCTGCAGAAAATCACTCTTATGGAAATAAATCACGTTCATTATGCAAGAAAAAAATGAAGAAACTAAATATTTTTCTCTCATTAACAGCACAATGCCAAAGCAATTTAAACATGGTCAATGTTGTTAAAATTTTTAAACAATTTTTAGCGGTTAGGTATATTTCTTCGAGATTGAATTTACCTATTAAGAAAAAGTTTAAGTATCATTATAAAAGAATTAATAAGATATTTTGGCCACTATCAAATATTCGCCTATAGAGAAAGATCCATATAATTGAATTTAATGTAGAAATACTTAGTGGCACAACACACACACANNNNTATATATATATATATAGTTTGTAGCTGGTAATTGACGATGTGGGTGTAAAAAGCGCCTATGATTTCCATTTTTACATAATAGAACCCGCTATTTGCAGTTAGGGCCATTGGAAAACTATTTTCCCACTTTCATTTGTGACACGGTATTTAGACACTAACAATACACTTAGCAGTCAGACAGTAACTTTTATACTGAAATTTCAAAAAACATGCAATGTTAAATCAAATTTTCCCGACATTTTTTCAGGATAACAATTATAATTTCATTCTCAATTTTTAAACCATAATGCACTAGAGAGAACAGCTACAATAGTATTAAATAGCGGTTTATATTATTTTTAATCCAATCGTTTCCAATTAATCAAAAATGCAGCTACTACTGGCTTTCCTTCAAAGTTTGTAGTACAAACTGAATTAATTGTAATCCTAATTCTATTATAAATTGATTTCCTTGAAATAACAGATGTAACCGGTTCATGATTTATAGCTTAAATTCCCATTGAAAGTGTGATAACAAGATTCCGCTGTGGATATGGATCAAAGAATTTAGGCAATACGGTTATTGAACACTAAAAGTACGAAATGCAGTCACTTGCATACCGTTTACTTTAAACATCGCAGAAAATGTCTTGCGAAATCTTCAGATTAGCATTTTTCAATTGTACAAATTTTTTCGCTTCATTTGGCATCAATTTATGTCTGCGCGACATTTATGGCACCTGGTGAATGTACTGTCATGACATGCATTGCAAGATTTATGCAACAGCCAGACATAGTTGGACTATAGCGTTAAGTGGGAAATGCTTGCTAATAAAATCGTGATATTTACGCATTGTATTGTTTGCTACTCAAAAAAATTTCTGTAGAATTGCTTTTTTCAATCTTAGGTATTTACGAGAAAAATTTGGATTGTGTTAAATTATATACGAGATACTACAGCTGTTAATTTGAATGTCTCCAAGGATCTATTCTTCGGTTGTGCTAGCCATAGCCTCAATTTCCCAATATTTCCTTTTAAACTATTATGCAATATCTGCATAATTTTTAGAATGCAAAGAAAATTGCTCTTACTTACAGCCACAAATGAGTAAAAATAACAATAAATTACAGGATATGCAGATTTGAAATCTACAAAAACTGCATATTTTATTTATTTTTAAGAGTCCACTATTCTATTTAAAAGAAATTCAGCTCCTAAATTTTGATTGTAATATACTGACAAAATAAAATAGCTGAACAATCCATTGCATTTATATATATATATATATATAAGCATTATCAAATATATGCTATAAAATATGAAAAGTATGCATGAATTAAGAAATATTTTAAACGAATACCCTCCATTATTCGCATATGGATTAAATTCTCGTTGAATGGCAGAATCATTTACTAAAACTTCATTCATTCTGTTTTATGGATGAGTTGACAATCCTCGTCTATTACGCATACAGAATATATTGTCCAATTCATTTTACTAATTGCAATTTGGTCCAATATTCCAATGAGTTCATTTGCAGTGAGCTCAACATGTAAAATAACCATAATTATAATGTAAACGTATTGTTTGTTATAATTATAATCTAAAAAATAATAATTTAGAAACTTATTGCAAATATTTATATAATTCAAGCAGTTGAAAATTGTCTTGCTTTAGGAATGTCCGATGACATAATTGAACGCCTTAGTGGGCAATCGTATTCTGTAAATTTTGGACAAAGTTTTTTCCACAGTCCTGCTTCAAAATTTCATTCAATGAGGTATGATTTTAAGCCAGCTTCTATGGCAACCGATGAAGGAGGTATCCTTGAAATCGATGCAAACAATGAAGTTACTGTAACTATTCCTCAAGAAAGAGGAGATCATGCCGTTTTTCGTGGTGGCAAACGACTTCATCAGAAGGAATGCATTCTGATTATCGACAATTCCACTGGTGAAATTACTCTTGAAAAGCTTGATTCCAATTTTCATGTAAGTTTTAATTATTTTTACCTAAAAGTCCAAATTTGCATACATATTTTTACTGGATTTTAAACCTTTTTAAGTACCCAATTTAACTAGTTTAAAGTTATAAAGGCTATGAAATTCCCTGTCATTAATTTAGTTTGAGGTAGTATGTTCGATTCAAATTAGAGTTCAGTTTTTAGCGTAAACTATTTCTATTCCCTAAAGGGCAGTGAGAATTTTTAAAGCTATATTTGTTAAGTTAAGAACAATTACAAACTGCAATGACAAATTAGCTTTGAATTAGGGTAAATTGCTAAAAGATGTTGTATTAAATATTTTTTATGGAAACTTTATTAGAAATTTGCTATTAAATGTTATGTAAATATCAAGATATTCAATTACGATTCTATTATTAAAACCACAACGAATATCACAAACATCACAATGTTGGCTGTTAGGTAACAACATCAAAATATTACTGGTCATTCGTGGTAAATGGTTTCGTTTTCAATAGTTTTTGCTTTTGCTAATTGTGTTAACTCAAAATTATTTATTTGAGTGAGTACGGGTATATTTTTACGGGTACGGGTACATATGAACATTTTATGTTCGAATAAGAGTATTAGAACCTTCCTACTTTAGATCAATAGTTAATATCAAAATTTCGATTGTAAAACGCGATATATTCTATTTTCAGATTTTTCCGAAATCACTATTTTGTGCTGTTTTTTTAATTGGTATTATAGTCATATAGCCAATATGGTAATGCTATATCGAGTACTAGGTAATATCATGATACGTTTCAAGTTGACTTTTAGTGGTCTCACTGTATTTAAGTTCAGTTTGGTAAAATAGCACAATGTTTTAGCATTTCATTTTTTAAAAAATAGATATATCCTTGATATGATGTATTTCAACATTGATAGGACTCTGAATGCTGTAGGTAAGTGATTTGTAAGATGGCAAACTACAGCATTAGCAGATTTTTGCCTGTCAGCGAGATATTTTGATTCTATAAAGAACAGCATGGTAATGAAAATCAGGCAGTTGACGATTTTCTAATTTTCTATAGGTGCTATAGTCGTGAAAGGTTTGTATTATGATAATGCAATATAGTTCACACAAACACAGAAATGTGAGAATGGATATATCGCAAATTGAAAAGAAAGAAAATGGACTATATCGCGCTTTGTACTTAAAGACGATTTTTGAGGAAGAATTCCAGAAAATTGAAATTAATGTAGACTTCAAACTTCCAACAGAAAATAGTAAGCACTCAGTTAATATATATTCTGATCTCAGCTCCATTTAAAATAAATGAATATATAGTGTTTTGAAATCGAACTCTTCATATACCAATTCATTATTTCTAATGTTGCATTTGATAAATTTGAACATTTTAATAGAATTTAAATAATTGTTTGTTGTAATTTGCTAAATAGATCTAATAATTTTTTTGAATTTGCAAGTGTTTAAAAATAAAATTGTGATAAGGATTAACACAAAATATTAGAGCCATCAAAAATATGTTCTCTCCATATCACCCTACGCATTTCCATTTTTGCCACGAAATGCATGAAATTAATTGAATATCTGGAAACTAAATAACAAATTTATTTCCGTTTCAGTGTAATTCAGGTTTGTTTCAGTTGCAGTTTTTATCAATTCATTTTAGTTTCAGTTTCTGATTAATTTCAATTTCAGTTGAGCAAACTAGTTTTAAGCGTACAAAAAGAAATTTGAAATAATTTTTTTACAAATTTAGCAAATACATTCAAATTTTTAATGTTTAATAAGCTCGGTTTGGGATTCAAGTGACTATAGAATTCGTACACAATTTGATAACTTAATTACGAATTTTTTTTATAGGAAGTAATATTTATTTGAAGAAATGTAAAAGTTGAAATATAAAATTATTAATTGAGCCCATTAACTTTCAATTTTCACTCCATTAACAATTTCACACAATTCGGATTTGTAAAGACTCTAAACTTTGTTCTTACTATTCTTAAATTTCCATTTTTCTCATTAACCTCTTGCATTCGAACAGAATGTTTTCAATGCTGTCTATTCTATCATCCGCCATATTGCCGAATCTAGTATGGTTTAATCTCTTCTCTTTCTTCTACGTTTCCTCGACACATCGTATTGAATCTGCTATTTTATGGTCCTCTTCCTTTGAATTCTTCTAATTTATGGCCCTTTTATGATACTCTTCCTTTGAATACTTCGAAATTTGAATCCTCATAATTATTTTTCCCACAAAAACGATTCTCCACCTGATTCCTATTTAATTAACGTTCTTGATCCATTCAAACCGTGCGCTCGTGATTTTGATGATGTGTCTCTTTCTTTTACAATGCAAAAAATCCACCTTGCCTAGTTCTTCCAATCCTTCATCGGAATAAACAATCTGTATATCATTTCGTATCACAGTGTTGGTATCTAAATTAATCGTCTTTTACATCGTACCCTTTACGGGATCTACTCTTGGGTTTACTTATAATCACTTGAAAAGAACTTTCTAAATGTAAAATATAGTTTAGAAGAGAATAAAAGTAGTTTGAAATCGATCTGAGCATTATTCGCAGCACAATCAGCAAAAAAAATTTTTAAGGGAATGACTCTTAATAAACCATTTACTTAATAAACCATTTACAACACACTTTGCATACAACACACATTTGGTCTGCAAAAAATTTTGATTGATTGATAATATTTTCACTTTACCTGTTTATTGCTGAGTAAAATATACTTGATTTATTTAAAATGACGTATTCAATGGGATACCAGTATTCGGACTGTGAGCCATAATGTAGATTACCCATTAATGCGTGCTGATAAGTTAAATTAAGAGCTGAGCGCGGTACAGTTTTTTGTAAAAATATTACGACAGCAGCGAGAAAAAAAATTGTCGACATTTTTACCTCAAGCCAACACCGTAAGCGAAATTTTACGGCGACATACCGCTCTTGTAACTGGCAAGTCCCGGTCAACAAAAATAAATTTTTACAAATTTCTAAGATTTTATCCTAAGAAAGCCTATGTCATTTATAAAGGCCAGCTGTTTTTCAATTTAGAATTCCTGAAATATAAACACATCTATTGGTGAACGTACTCTAACGTAACTTTGAAAATGTGTATTAAAGTTTATTACAATGACTGAAGTACTTAGTGAACATATCTCTAATTTTTTATTGCAAATTCCAATTTTTTTAAAATGCTTTAAATTCTTACTATTGCTAATGTTCAGGTTCATAATGCTCGGATCGACTTCGGACCACTTTTATTCTCTTCTAGGTTACATTTTACATCTAGAACAAACTTTTGAACTTATTTTACGCAAAGACTATTTCAAAGTTGTTTGATTCAGTAACGTCCTACATTATCCTGCCCCTACAATGGTTTATGTTAAGATTTCTTAAAAAATATCGGACTAGATCTCTTCTAAAAAAGTTAAAGAGGGTTGAAGTAGTCCCGGTAGTCGTAGGAGCACTAGGAGCAGTGAGTAAGAAACTTAAGAGATACTTGGAGGAGTTGGGATTACCAAAGTGGAGAGGAACGGTAGCACAAAAGGCAGCATTGTTAAGTACAGCTAGAGTCCTGAGTAAAGCTCTCAGACTCCCTGGGAACTGGTGAGTTCCTCGAGCTGAGAGGGATACCAGCATGAAACTGTGAGAAGTAATGAAATAATAATAATTATTATTATGCACGTTAAAATTTCACTATAATACCATCATAATATTCTTGCATCCTTATGTACATGTACTTTTTAGCTATCCTCTTTTTAGTAGAACAATTCACTATTTCTTGTTTCTAAAATTGGCACAGGTAGATACATTTTATAAGAAAGCAAAAATGTAATCAAATTTACAGTAATTAGCAAAAAATTTGATTTTAGTAGTTTTTAAAGTGATTAATTATGCATATTTTCATGTAAGCAATAGTGATTATTAATTTTTTATCAATACTCGATCCCAGTGTTGATCATTTTTACATTATTTTACCATTATAATATCAGAGCATTACATTGGGGTGAAGTATTTTAAATTGGTCCATAATTGTAAGAAGAAATTTTTATTAGGCTCAATAATTTTCCTTTAGTATTGAGTCGCTGATATTATTTTTCTGAATTTGCCAATATATGTTGATGAAATTTTCTTAGCATGTACTATGAGTTTATGCTACTTTTCCCCATATATCATATATTTTATTGCGTGTATGGTTGCATAAAGAGAACTATTTAGTGTAGGCCTACTAATTAGATGAACTACCGTAGCTATTGTCCCGCCTAGAAACTAGAACTCATTATAGTGCCTAAAACTCATTATAAGCGATTGTTGCATTATGCAGCTAATCTGGAGGTTTAAAACCCATTTGACCAACATTTAACCTCAACAGTCTCTTTTTATTAATTGATGAATGGGTCTGCGATAGATCTTAGTCTTAGAACTTAATGATACAATACATTGCACTGCAATGTGCTCCCTTCAGATTTTAAATATATTTATTAGTTTGTGAGTTGTAAACCAAAGTTTTTGCAATTCATGTGCAGTTTAAGGTTAACCTAGACGTACTTATCCCAAAATATTGTTCTGAAGGAATTGAAGGAACATGGAAATCTGAATGTGCATGTACAAGTGTTACGTTAGATGAAGAATAGCTTTTTGTTTTTGCAATATAATATTACATCCGTTAGTGTTGGGTGCACCTTTGCTTACTGTATGACATGCGTCTATTATAGTCTATTGTGTACCTCCTATTGCATATTGTGTTATCTTGGCAGTTGTGCATTACCTTAAACATTTGGATGAAATAGTTTGTGATTGTCTGACCTTCTAAAAGGTAGCACATATTTACAAGTGTACAGCAGACTAATGTAAAACGAACGACCGGATTGTGTATCTGCCTACATATGTTTTTATGTTTTATTCTAAGGCAATCTCATTACTCCTTGGTTAAAAGGTAATTCCAAGGGATATTATATGGTGATCCCCACATAGAAAAGCTGATGTATGGGAATGAGAATTACATACCAACGCAGCCCTGTTTATATATGTACGATGTAATCTAAGTAGTTTTCAGCTAGTGGAAACTGAAAACGCTATCAGTAAAAAATTATACATATCACGGAAACTTCGGAGTGAATTTTTTGTCTCATAATGATTAAATATACAAATGTATCGAACTTTTAAATTTACAGTTAAATATGTACAATCAACGGGGAATGTTCTGTTATAATCGAATCTGCAAATATGCTTTTACCATTGTAATACCCATTTTAAAAATATTATGAAGAAATATTAGCCATAACCAGCACAAATATGAATATTGAAACTATAAATTAGTTTTTTATACTAAATGCGAATATATATATATATAATGTAATTCCTCTTAACACGTTGTAATGAAACTGATCGTATTGACTAGGAAACCAAAAATGCGGTTATCAGTTTAATGTGATTTAATTCCTTCCAAGTATTGATATTGTTTTATTATGTTGTAGCTTAATTCCAATTGAAAGATAGGGTTTACGTTATTTTCCGTAGTTTCTATTCGATTCATTAACATTCAATTTAATTAACGCGCGCATGACTAATCGCAATTTGAAATGTCAAAAGCGTACTAAAAACTCTTTTCTTTCTTCAATAAATGTTGAAAGTTGCATTTAACTGCAGTGCAATGCTTTTAGATTTAGAGGTAATTTATTTATTATAAAATTTATATATTGTTAAGCATAACATCCCCAATCTAGTGATTCGTTTTTATCTATTGTTGACTCTTTTAATTATTTTATAAATCTTTATTCTTAGTTTCTGAAAAAAGTTTGTTAGGCTTTATCTCAACTGCTGTGTGAAAGTGACCCCACGTTGTAGTTTCGGTACCATTTTAAATCTATAGTTATTGTTTTTCAAATTGCCTACCACATTTATCATTTCAATTTTATCACCACCCGTGTCTGCGGCGCTCTTAATTATTTACTTTTTCTTTCTTCCATTAGTAGAAAAATTGGCCGTTGAATGTTAACATTGTTTTGCGTTATATAATTTGTTATTAGAATACCTATGTAATTTATATAATTTTACGTACTTTAATTTTTCTATTTTAACAACATTTGGGTTTGGGGTTATTTCATATTTACAAACTGCAAACACAGTATATGAGTGCTAAAGTATAGCTTAAATCACAGGTGGAATTTATAAACAATAACTGCTTTCCATTCCGATGTCAATTACTTTTTTATTACTAGTTCTTTTTCAAGTTTTTTCTCGCGAGACACGGAGAACATAATCACTACCAAAATATAAATCAAACGGCTGGGTGTTGGGAAAAAATCCGATTTCAATTAAAAAATCGGTTTTTTGGTTTTAATCGGATTTTTTATCTAAATTTCAATTTTACCCAGACAATCTTCGAGAGTAGTAAATATTAGAAATCCTTTTGATACTACTATTTTTTAAATACAATAATGTAATCAATTTTAAATAAACTGAAGATAAAAAACTTGCAAAACAATGAATTCAGAGCTTGCCAATTCATTCCAATATCAGGGCAATGGCTTCAAAGCAATTAAAATACACTATTCGTATATCTCTTTTAGTGTACTTGATTTAAATCAATAATAATAATGTGCTTTGATTTAAATCCGATTTAAATCGAGTGATTAGGCTTGCTATGTTAGTATAGCATGCACTTACAATTACATCATGCATTTCTTTCATAAGATTTCATACATTAGTCAGTGGGATCTTCTCGAAATAGCAAAGAAGTTTTTTATATAATTATTTGTTTTCAATTCAACATTCAATTCGCATTTTTGTTACCTTTTTAAAGTATTTTTTATAAATGTTTACTTGTGAATGTAATTCGTATTTCGTTGTTTGTGGCCAAGCGAATTTAGTCGAGGTTGCCATATACCGTTTCCTAAGGATCGCAAGAAAACTTTTTTGTACGGGTATCACATTTAAATGAAATATCAATATATTTTATTAATGCTGTCGATTTTATAAATTATTTCGTGAACGGATAGGGGGAGCAGGGCAGTCAAATTTTTCTCACGGCTTCTTAAACTAAACTGACTTCATACTTTTAAAGGAGGTGGTTCGAATGGATCTTTGATAGAAAAATTGCATAGTATTTAGACACAGGCAGATGGAATGGTAGGCAACCGGGAGACACCTTGACTGTGATTTGAGATGCACCGGGCTTTTATTAACAGCGTATACCCAAAATTTGCTGGACTCGGGATTTTATAATTTCAAAATAAATGTTTATGAATTATTTCCTTAATCACATTGTCGATGTTTACCAGCTAAACAGCAAGCTAATTGAAAATTAACGTTTTAATTCAATTAGAAGTATTGAAGGTAAAGCTCACATTAAAATGCATTTCTTTCAGCTAGAGTGTGTATTAACTCCTTATATGATATTACGATTTTCGCTCTTGCGTGTCAAATTTTAATGGTTAATCAATTTCCAATTATTGTCTTAATCCTGTATTTTAAAATGATCTCTATTTTACCCTGCAGATATATTTGAAGAAGTGCTTAATATATATGTACTATGTTATCATATCAGCATACATTTCATGAGGAATGGAAGCATCTGTGCTCTGTTGAGGGGGGGAACGTTCCCCCAGTTCCCCCCCTCTGGGTGCGCCTCTGACTGCAAGTATCAGAGCATATTTGATGTCGATTTACTTTTCTTTGAATCGCGTTGCCATTTTATACTTATTTTTGCAACAATCATTAGGATGTCATTAGAAATTTGAAGTGTATTGTTGTGAGTATGATTTTGAGCTATCAATCTCAAGTTTACTGTATACACATAGTTTCAAGAACGCTACACTTATAGCATTTTTCAAACAATTTATGTGAGCCTGGGTCTAAATTATCGCGCCATTTACAACCTTATATGTGCAATACTTTGACTAGTCAACTCATTCACATAATTTAGGTGAAAAAAACGCGTGCTCCAAAATCAGTACGATCTCGCACGGCTCCAAGTCCTCCACCCGCAATAGCACGAAAAGTCTCTAAGATTTCTTCAAAGCCTAGTCCTTCTATCCAACAAAAGCCACCTACTCCGCCACCTCCTGCGCGTCCAGTGCAACAACCACCAACAAGAGTTGAAGTTAAACCTCCAGTACAGGTTAGTAATGCATCTCTAACATTTTTAAACAAGCTATTGTCATTAAAATAATTAACTTCGATGAGTTTCCAGGAAAAGCTATTTTTGGTAGCGTTTTAAAGTTATTTCTCAGTAGCTAGACACCATCCCAGCACCTTGCTATACAAGTGTTACTCCTGACATGGATTTAAAAGCTAGAGTGGCAGCATTTTTTGAAAAACAATATTTTAGTGAAACTAGAAATAACATGAGGAATGATTGCTATAATAAAAAGTCAAAAAATACAAATATTATATGTATTTGTAAACATCCTTAGTATTTCCAGTATTCTATCGATTCGGTGAACTGTTACTACCAGACTTGTCAACGAGCCGATATATTTAAGTTCAGTTCGTTTTACTTTTGAGTATTTTCGACTCGGCTCGCCACAAAGAACTTTTAAATGAGGCTCGTTTTGGCTCGATAAATTTTTTAATAAACATTTTAAAATAAAATTTTAAGAAAGGTATATTGAATGAAAAAATAAGAAATATCTGCATAATCAAATTTACATACAGGACTATGAATTTGTTTGGCTTAATAAAGGCTCGTTTTATATCCAATGCAGTGATCAAGCTCGACACGGCTCGGCTCATTAGAAGCTCGGCTCGTTGAAAAATCTGGTTAGTACTTGTTGTCCTTGATTGAATATTAGAAATTGCGTTAGTTTTCACGTTTCTTCCCTTTATTGCTTATAATCTCTTCTAATAATGAACATTCATTTAGGTTAGACGTTAGACAAACATGTATTTCTGATAAGTGAAAATGATATTAACTAGTTTTTTATTATTCGATTTTTATCGAGGATTAAGTTAACACGTAACTATTGTTTAATTTGTATAGTGTCTGCTTACAAACTATACCGCAAGTTGATTTGTAAATATATAAACTTTATATTAAATCAATATTTATTAAATTTCTAGTATTCCATGGAATGTTCAACGCTATATTTGATTTGTTTTGTTTAGTTACTTCCAATGATATAAACGTATGGTTTAAAATGTCACCAAGATTAAGGTTGGATTCGAATTAGAAATTTATAAAACCTTATTAGATCTTACTCTAAATTCTCATCGTGTATGTAACAAGATGTATCAATATTTTGATTTTTTGGGTTATTACAAATTTCTATGTTTCAAAATTATTATCTTAGAGCCTATTCATTAAAGACAATTTGTAACGGTAATTTTTTATTCAAAGTTGTCATGTGTTTCTGTAAAACAGGTGAGTTTCTTGTTTTAGAGTCATGTGCAAAGGTTTCTTAAAATATTTTCTCCGTCTTTTGATTAAATTGATTCTGTCATTCGATTGCATTCAATAAAATCAATTATATACAAGGAAGTTAATAATTAACACCAGAACAAACCTATTGGAATAGAAAACGTTTGTACCGTTGCATAGAACATTGCAATTAAGCACAGTAAACAGAGTATAGTATAGAGCTAGAGCGCCTGCCCTCTCGGAATATTGATTATTTAAATACATTATTCGAATTAGGGTAACATTCTTGAAATTGAATTCATAGTAAACTTAATGGTTAATCAATATTAACATTAAAACTGAAGTTTGTGGATTTTAGCATAGTTTAGAATACTATATAGAAATGATTAAACTTAGAGAAATTTAGTATCTGAATTTGACTTATCAAAGAATCCGATATTTACAAGGAAGGAGATCAACATCCAATAAAAAGTACAACCCAACTCCTACTTGGATACGATATAATTGCAGTCACTCTTTAAAATATATTCGGACTATGCAAAGCAATTTTCAGATCAGAGTCGTATGTTTGTCAATAATTCCAACATTTATTGCATATATTTTAAATAATTTACATATACTTATTGGTCTTATCTGTAATCCTACTTATGATCTATACACATTGACATCTACTAGATTGTATTGCTCCTATGTATCGTTAAATCTGTCAACTATTTATCAGGTGTAGCCAATACTTGACATACCCTGTCCCAATTTTTAACACGGCGCAGATGGCGCCACTAAGCCTTTATTTTGATGTCTAATTTGTAAATGGTCGACTTGTTACAGACATAAGTAGTGTATTTGATTTGTATATGTATGTTTGCGTACATGAAAATAATATCAGATAAAGAATGCGGGTTTACAGAAATACAATATATTTATTAAAACTTCGCTATATTTCAAAAATTAAAAATATAATATTTAATTTTAATTTTCTAATTTACAAGTGTTCAATGTTACCAATACTAGCGGGCGGAAAACATCCAGTCGATAAGAAACTCCTCCCAAGCATACTTCAGAATGTCACGATCCACCGTGATTCGCTTTTTCATCTCATCGATTTTGCTGACAACGATGGAACGAAAACTTTGTCGTTAATATATCTCCACAGGAAAAAGTCCCAAACACTGCGGCCAAGTGCAGAAGCAAGGTCTTTAACACCATTTCTTCCATTCTGCCGCTGAGGCACGTTTTCATTCACAAAGCTTCGAACTGCGAAGTGCCAATGTGGCGGTGCTTCCTATTGCTGGAAAACAAAGTAATTTGAATCTACTGGCAATCATGGGAATAACCAGTGATCATTTTGGCACGTTCTTTTTGAATCACCCTGTATTCATGTACATGAAAATATTATTAGGTAAAGAACAGCCCCCTAAATTAATGAAATGTTTGCATGTATTTCAATTTCGCCAGTCTTTCAATGTTTGGAGTTAAATTGGTTTGTGAAGACAACAAAGAATTTTTCATAATTTCGTCACTCAGTTTTACTGTTAAAAACAATGAAAATCCATGTTCACATTCATAGGTCGATTCGAAGCAACACAGTTTAAATGTTCTGAAAAGTCTTCGCAATCAAGAGCCGCTAGAAATTAATAAAACTACAAGCCTTTGCCGCTGAAAAATGCTTATCATCATATTTCATTTTCGATATAGAATTTGTTTTTAAATCAATTAGTTCCATAGGTATGTTACTGGGCATTTTCAAAATCTCCTGTTCACTTACTGAAAATGAGCTTAGAAATGCAGGTATGTCATTTTTTTATTAACAAAGTAACGGAAATTATTTTCAAATAACTCCTGTAGTAACTTGATTTCTACAACGCATTTTTCAAACTTTCCAATACATTCACTCGGCTCTTTTAAATTAATTTCTAATTGAGAGATGAACAATTTTCTCTTCAACTTGAATGTGTTAATATCGTTCATCGAGTCAGGAACTAGTTCTTGCTCTGGAATTTCAAATTCAGATAATATCAATTAAAAATGTGCTCGTTCCCTAGGCAGCTCATTTCTCTCTTCTAAAAAATTGAGTAGTGTTTTGCAATTTCCAAACAGTAGTTGGTACCTGTCCTCTACAAAGCCAGCGCACCTCATAATGAAAAGATTGCCATATTTTGTATCTAATATTTCACAATATTCACTGAATTCTTGTCTATTTCATGCTCTTGCTCTAATTTTCATTCATTTCACAGTGTTCCTCTCAATGTAATAATGTAATAATACTAGAGGAGGAAAATATATGAAGTGTCAACTAAGATTGGGGCCCCTGATGAGCTCACTGGAATCTATTTATAGATTTTCTAGACATATGTATCACCCTGCATAGATGCATTTCAAAATTTAATTGTCGTGATAGGGTGTTTCTCACCATTTGTTTAATGCAAATCATACGTTTTACTACGAAAGCAGCTTCCGTTTCTTTTTCTGTCTCAAAGGGTTAATGGAATTTCATTTATATATTCAAGATCATGTGCAGGATCTTTCACATTTTGAAATATATAGGAGTTATTACGCATTCAATTTTTCATTGCTTTCCCGCCACCTGCTCTTCTTTGATGTTGGAACAGTATTTTCTTGTTGGAATGGTGAAGAATCACAATTTCTTCAATAAAATTATCAGTATTTTATTATAATGAGCATCTTCATCTGATAAAGCAGCATCAGAATCGTCCACAGTGTTAATTGCTGGGAAAAAAAACGATTGAATTTACAACGGTACGTCGATTTGGAGGCGTTTCTATAAAATTTAATATAAATTTACTAGTGATAGTTTATGAAAAAATCTGAAATCGCCTGTTTATTAATGAGTTTAAGCGCCATTACTTATCAGTGAAAAATGGGGTGCAACTAATCAAGAAATAGCATGAAGGGGCCTTCTATTAGATGTACAATTAACTTGAATTATAGCCTTTCTATTCGAGATTGTAAACCTTTTGTGCTTATAACTCTATATCTCATTGAAACACGCAAATAATTAATAGAATTGGAACAGGTTATAATATCAAAATGTATTATATGTCCCCAAGAGCTTAGGTTGCTCTGTTTTCAATATGCGCATATGTTGCACTACCACCGACTATCTTTGTTGTTGTTTAAGTATGTAGTTTTTGAATCATTATTAGCTTGCTTACTGTTATAAATAGTCAATGTTTTTCAAAAAGTGAGCATATGCCAATTTACCAAATGAAAATCTTTGCAGTAAGTTATTAATTTCTAGAATAACATAAAATTCGGGTTACAATTAGAGAAACGTTTGCACATGGCTATGTTTAGAAAAGGATTCCGAGAAGAAACATCTCAACCGAAACAAAGCATCTTAGTAAAATTCAGATATTTCTTCTCGGAGAGTGTGGTTTAGTTTAGTTTTATGCTTTGTGTAAAGTCATGGCATACACTCAACTCAACTGGAGTTTTGGTAAGTTAAACCTATAATTATGCGTTAAGGTTAGGAAATGAAACTAGAGCTACAAAGGTTCTTGTCAGTAATCGGGCCAATCAATGTTCAGGCCAAACCTCATATACATGTAAATGTCGAATTTATTGTTTTAAGCTCATTTTCACGAATATTCTGGAAATGATAAACTCAAATACCAGATATTACTATGTGTTTAAGAAATGCTTAAGGTTTAATTTTTTCTTAAATGTTTGTTATATTCGAGATCGCTTCGAGTCAACAAGCTAGCTATATGCACTAAGAAAGGCTCACAATCATGTAACAAAGATGTATGAGTATACTCGCTGTATAAATACATATTCAAGCTGGAATATATCCTAATACTATAGGCGTCTTAGAATAAATACATATTTTCACCGTTTATTTTTTTCCAGTCATTTCATCCATCAAATTTTGGATATCTAAGGCTACTTAATAAATGCTGCTTTAAACCTATTTAAAATAATAACAACTTCTTTTTAACAGCATTTTTTAAATATAATTTTCACTATATTTAAGCATTTTAATGCTTATTCTATTAACAAACTTCCCTGTTAACAACTTTGTTACAAAAAATTATTGGATTTTATCCATTACTAGTTAACACAATATGATTTCGTCAATTTACTTGCATCAATATTGTTCTCAGTTTGATAATATCATTGCATAGAAGGTAGTTTCAAATTATTTGAAAGTAGACAATTTCTTGAATATGTAGTTATGCATTCAAATGTGCCGCAAGGGTTATTTGCTAATAAATCAAAATAAGAATCGATTATTCCCGTAAACGTCTTTCACACTCATTAAAAAGTGAGCAATGGTCTATTGTGTTACTAAGCCTACACTATCGGTGTATTTTAAATAATATTCAAAATTACTGGCATTCATAAAAAATTGATGAAATAAAACTATAAGTTATTTAGAAATCAGTAAATAGTGAGTGATGCTTTGACATGGTCAACAACAGGAAATATAGAAATAGTAACTGCTTATTTACTGTTCTACTTTCTATAAAATGCTAAAACTAACGCCATTTTGTATGTATTATCACCAGGATATTCAAGAAAATGACTTTAAAATATCCAAATATAACCTTAATTTATTTTCAAATATTACTAGAATATACATGTATTATCGTAACACACATCAAAATTACTAAAATTGAAATTATCAAATATTTCAAGAGATCAAAATCATGTTTACTGCAAAAAGATTGTTTAACATTGCAAAGTATTTTAACATCAAATGTTGTTGCCTGAAATCTTAGAAGCTTGAAACAGTAATGAACATATGCCATTGTGACTACTGCAATAAATTTCCAACAAATTTTTAGATAATAGTCCTTTTTTCAAAGTTATCTTAACGGGGGAGTATCATCGGGAAAATTGTCAAATCACCGAATATTTCTATATTTTTTAAATTCAGTTTTATGAGGGAGTCATTATTAAACTGTATGATACTTTTTAAATTTTTGAAATCCATCAAGTAGTTTATTTTTTACAATTTTTTTTCTGATGGTAGGTATCTGTAGTAACACATTTGTTTGGCATAGCAACGATATTTCAAGTTGGATATTTTTTTTAGTTTGCTGTCTAAAGGTAATAAAACAATAAGGATCTCCCCGATTGTTTACAAACAAAATCACGTTTCCAAGCGGTTTCTTCAAACACTCCTCCTGTAACTTTCAATTTTCAACATTAATTTTATAGATTTAGATACTTGTAACCCTTTGCTTTGATTACAGCTGCAATACGTTTTTTGAGATATAATCATTTGGAATTGCAAAAAATTCCTCCTCAGTGAATGCCATAGCTCTTCAGTACATTGTGGGTCACGATTCACATTTTTTTCTTTGAGAAAATCCTACAAGTTTTCAATTGGTGATAGATCAGCACTCTGGGGTGCCCAATCATTTATCATTCTTATCTCTTTCTGTTGCAAAAAATTGGTTGTAGAGCGTGATGTGTGGCAAGAAGCACCATCTTATTGCAATATATATTTAGTTGTATAAATTTGTGGAAGGGCTTCTTCAAGAATATTCTGGTACTTCAGGGAATCGACTGACCCGTTAATCAATTTTAGTTAAATTTTTCCATCGAATCTTATACCTCCCCAAACCATTACATATGGTGAAAATTTCTTTGTTTTTTGGATGTATTTTGGCCTCAGTTGTTCATTTGGTCGTCTTCGGACAAACTGACGTCGAGTTGGAAAAAGCTCAATTTTTGATTCATCAGAAAATATTATCTGGCTCCATTCTCTAATTTCATAATTCTCTTTTTGTTTGCACCATAGAAGTCGCTTGTTCGCTAACCGTTTATATAAATATAGCTTTCGTGTTGCAACTCTTTTGAAAAGATTGGCATCTCTCAAAATAAGTTTGACAGTGGACACAGAGACTATATATTGCAGATTCGATTCGCGTCGTAATTGGTTTGCTGTCATTGTGGGATTCTTTTTGGATAATACAATCATTTTCCGTTTTTGTCGTGGAGTCAATTTTGGAGGCGTACACATTTTTGATAGATTTTCTACTCCGAATCCTTTTTTATCCTTATTTACTATATTCCGAATCGCACACCTGCTAATATTTAGCGTCCTTGAAATCAGTGTTAAAGAATTGTTTTCACTGCAAAGACGAAGAGCGAGACGTCGAAGAGGTAAAGGTATTGCAGGCATTTGTATTCAATGTGATATCAAAAAATAATGTCTTTTATATTTAAAGGTCAACGGTTAAAAATGTGACCTCCTTTACAACACAACATCAAATGAAAAAGAAAGAAGAAATGATTACGTCTAGCATGTGCGACGTGGTGTCTATAATAGACACGCGACGCATTATTTCCTTTTTATCGTTTGCTGAAATTGCTTTGACAGTATTTTGTTTTAATGATAATTAATAACACGAAATTAATTTGCTTTCAATGATAAAGACAGAAATATTTAATAAATTTGATTTTAATTGTAGTTAAATTCAAAACTAGAAATATTCAACCAACTCTTTGTGAAACTAGATCACTGGTACTTGCCTAGAGTGAAATCATATGTAAGACGATTACAAATAAGGATTCATTGATGTAGGATTCAGCTAAGCTATGCGTGTGAATGGGCATATCAGCGAAGTTCAAGCTTAAACCATTCTTCTTTACAACACCAGTGATAGGCCAACATTATAACGCTCTTCTACAGAATAATGTCTTTCCTGAATTAAGAAGAAGAAAGATAGCAACTATGATATTGCAACAGGACGGTGCCCCTCCTCATTATTCTAATCAAATGCGTGATTATCTGCGAATCGTTTAACAGAAAACCGAACTATCGCTGGAGGACTAGGCCAGCCATGACCACCGTGCTCCCCAGACCTAACTAACATAGACTACTGGTTTTGGGGAATTCTTAAAGCGCGTGTTCAAGCCGCAAGATCTTGATGATCTGCAGCAGCGGATGCAGGTTGAAATTGACAACATTTCAGCGAATGAGCTCACTCGTGCAGGGGGAAATATACGACACAGAATCGACCTTGTACGAGAGGTCAGCGGAGGCACATTTGCCTCCCATCTTGAACATCTTGTTTAACATAATATGTTCCTAGTTGTTGTACTTTATGTTTACTGTAAAAGTTTTGAAGTATAATTTAATTGTGTTAAAATATTGATATTTTTGACGTTAAAGCGACTTATGGCCAGCTCTGTATATATATATATATATATATATATATAAAATTTTTGAAAATATTGTTATGAATTAACATGTAAACAATAAATTTTGAAAAACATGACCATATTTGTTTCTGAACGTAACTAAAAAGCGTAAACATTAGTCAATGAATGATGTCAATTGCTCAAGTGAAGCATTAATATCGTTAATTTGTAATGCAATGTGATACATGATATTTAACCCTACGTCAATTTAATATTGTTTCAAGCATAAACACAATTATATCTTGCTGTTATTACTCAATTTGGTGTGAAAAACTAAATTTGAGAATGCACCATCGTGGGAAATAATACCTTTAAAGGTACTACAGGTGCAAATTTATAAAAAATTAAGTTTTTTAGTAAATAATGCATCAATTATTCTTGACATTAAAATTTAAAAAAATCATTGATGACAATGGAAATATAAAATTTTGTGTTTTTGCTCTCATTCAACTGGTATATATTACCTATTTGTTTCGATTTAACTGTTAAAATTCCTTGTTTTACACTTTCAACAACGGCTAAATTTAAATTGAAAGCGTCCCACATTATAAAATGTCATTCGCGGAATGGGAAAATATAGAATTTACAATTCATAGAATCATCAATGTACTTGGTCTACTATACTTAGTATTTCTAGTGCTTGAAAATGTCTTTTTATCCAAGGCATCAGCAATTATTACTGCTTTGAAATTCCATGTTTCTAGAGTTTTTTCATGCTAAAATGCAGGAATATGCAAAATATAAATAAATAGAAGCGTAGGCTTTGCTAAAGTACAGTTTTTTCAAAATACTTAATAGAATTTGTAGTACAGATTTATGCTCTAACGCCTATAATAACTTAAAGGTATAATTTTTCAGAACTGAAGTGTGTTTCTAAAATGTAGTTATTTGCTTTAAATTTATAAATAATATATTCTAATGATGATAAAGAAGGTATAAATTTTTTAAAAAGTTCCTAATATATATTTTAATGATCTCGCAGCATTTTCATTTGCACCAGATTGTTATTTAACATATGATACTTAAAATTGTTGGACAAATTTCTTGTGCAAATTAAAGATGTTTCAATTTATTTCCTAAAATAGGATTTATTATACACACTAAGACGCCTGTTAATTAACCCAACTGAATTAATTCCAGATGTGGAAATTCTTAAAATAATACCCTAAAAGGTACCCTGAATGATTTTTCATTAAAATACTTCAATAATTTGTAAATTTTTCTTTTTATGCAAAGGACAAACCTGGGAGTAAGGTTTGAATGCAACTTTGATCAAAAAAATTTATAGGTAATTCAATGACAAATGCACTCACTATTCCAATGCTCATATCATTGTTCATACAAAGTAAAATTGTTGATTGTCTATGTCAATAAAAATAATAAATTAAAAGTATATATTTTAAAGTATGATTTTGTCATTACGAAAAGGGAATGTTTATCATAGTTAAATGAATATTTCTTGTTGCCTTTTGCGATCGTGTAGAACATCGATATCTTCGTCTTTCGCATTCTAAAATTAAACCTAGTTGAATCAAATCTTCTTATATTTATATATATATATATATATATATACATCAGATTTGCACACCGTTCTACTGGCCTTGCCGACCGCAAGTAAAAATGAATTAAGCTATTTCGGAAAAATGTAGCCTTTCATAAACCATTTGGATATAATAATAGTCGCCTTTTGATCCTCGGATTTAATGTTTGAAATTTATTTCACAAATATGCAGATAATTATCAGTTGCAACTGTACTGTAAAATTTCTTATATTTTATTAATTGTTATCTTAAATATTCGGTTTGGTTGTTTAAGCAGATCCGTCTTGGTTAATAACTCTTAATTAATTTTCATGTTCATTTCTACAAAATGCATAGGGAAACAACTACAACACGTAAGAGGCCTCAGCGGAAGTAAAATATATAATTGAAAAAATAACCTCTAATTCTAATTAGAGGTCAACAACAATTTTTCATCAAGCTGATGATCATGTGTATCTGGTGTACTTTTTGATGCTGATTTCAAAACTGAAGTCCGTTTTTTCGTAGCACGTCATATTTTTGAGATGAAGACGCTTATTATTTTCTGTGTTTTAATAGTTTTGCTTATATCTCTCTGTAGTCTGATCTGACATGTACTCCATGCTATCATGGATTGAAAGTATGTTTTAATCTACTTTTTTTGATATGAAAGACGTATAAATTGACGTGTATCTTTTGTTATATAAATTTATTAACATGTAAGCCTCATTTGTTCATAAATTTAGATTTTTAAGGCCTAAGTAGTGTCACGTCACAGAGTTCATGAATGAATCGATTTTTATGATATAACTGCATTTTGCAAGCTGACATTTGTCGGATGAAATTCTGAGCGAAAAGAATAAGATGAATTGTATGCAAAGTTAACGTCAATGTAGGTGCGCACAGCTTTCGTAACGCTATGCATTTGTTATGAGTCAGATATGTCGAGATGGTGCAAAAATCATCCTGATTTATTTTGTTATGTTTGTGGAGATTTTACAACCAAAAATCAGAAGTGGTCAATAACATTGGACATCAAGAAAATCTACAAGTTGTACTTTGGCTGTCCACTCGTAGATCAGGACAAGTCATTGGCACCACATATTATCTGCACTGCTTGTTCAAGTGGATTACGTGACTGGCATAATTACAAGAAATAGTCCATGCCTATGATCAGGAGGGAGGCGAAAGATCACATCACAGACTGCTACTATTGCATAGTGAAAGTTACTGGATAGTCGTCGAAGATAGTGTATCCTAATTTTAATTCTGCAATGCGGCCAATACCCAATGGTGAAAGTCTACCCCTTCTTCTTCACCTGAAAATATGTGAATGTGAGGTATCAGATGAGTGTGACAGCAATGACAGTACCATCGATGCTGATTACATACCAGAAACAAGTGAGTGTGTACCTCAGACCTTTTCTCAAGTTGAACTAAATGATCTTGACAGAGATCTAGCTCTCTTGAAGGAAAAGGCTGAACTGTTAGCATCTCGATTAAAAGAGAAAAATCTTGTGAATAATGAAGTACGAATAACATACTTCAGACACAGGAACAATGTTCGTCAATCATATTTTTCTGTTTATGGTCCACTATGCTTTTGTAGCAATATCAATGGACTTTTTGGCTGCCTATCAATAAATCATGATCCTACTGAGTGGCGTTTATTTATTGATTCCTCAAAGCGAAGTCTTAAAGCAGTGTTGCTCCACGATGGAAATTTGAAACCTAGCATACCTATTGCTCACTCAGTTCATCTTCAAGAATCCTATGACAATATGAAACTTCTGCTTCATTCGATTGACTATGAAAGATTTTCATGGAAATTGTGCGGTGATTTGATGCTCATGGGTATGCAATCAGGTTTTACAAAGTACTGCTGTTTTTTGTGTCTCTGGGACAGCCGAGCAACACAAACATTACGTTGAATCTAATTGGCGACAACAAACGTCATACGATCCAGGATTGTGTAATGTGAAAAGTGTACCACTTGTCGATAGAGACAATATTCTATTACCTCCTTTACACATAAAGTTGGGATTGATTAAGCAATTCATCAAAACCCTAGGAAGAAGACAATTCAGAGGATTCGACTACATCGTGGAAAAGTTTCCAAAAATTTCCCAAGCAAAATTGAAAGAAGGAATCTTTGTTGGGCCTCAAATTTGGGAAATACTCAAAGATGACAACTTCAAGGCAACATTGGATGAGGCTGAGTTGTCTGCCTGGAATGCTTTCACATGGATTTGTCATAACTTTCTGGGCAACAACAAATCAAATTACTACAAGGAAGGTGTTAAGAATCTCTTGAGGGCTTATTGTCTTTTGGGTTGTCGAAGGTCACTGAAAGTTCATTTTCTTGATTCGCATTTGGATTTCTTTCATGACATTAATTTTGAAGCGGTCTCTGATGAACACGGTGAATGCTTCCACCAGGATATTAGTGTGATGAAGAAACGTTATCAAGGCTTCTAGAATGAAAGCATGCTAGCAGACTACTGCTGAACCTTATACCGTGATCAACCAACTCAGACACATCACCGCAAGTCAAAAATAGAATTTTTCTAAGTGATTTGCTTTATTTTATTGTTTATTAATCTTTATAGGGGAGACATAATGTTAAGTTGTTCTAGATATATGCTTTTATATATATGCAATATAATAAAATATAAGTAAAATGATAAAAAATTGGTTCAGCGCAGGATACATGTATGATCAAACTACATTAAATAGACAAACGTGCAATGTCATATTTACATGAAAAGTGTGTAGTGATACATTTATGGGTGTCTAATTAGTCATATAACATAGAGAAATCACAATTAATCATACTATCCATATATAATTTGTATAGCGGGATATGAAATTAAAAAATACAAAACTATAGCGTATTTACTTGACTTAACTTTTGGGATACCCTGTAGATAAAAAATGAGACGTGATGTGAATAAATAGAGTAAAGATTTGAATCCAGCAAGGAAAATTGGTCTAGAAAACATACCTTATATTCAAGATGGGAAAAAAATTTCATTTTTATTGACCAGTAATTATTGAATTTCGTTAGCGTTACTTTAGGAATGCGACACATCATTTTCTGTCAAAATACAACAACCTAGCAAATTTTATTGAGGGGGCTCAGTGAATTGACTTCACGACTACTTTTTAAATTCGAAATTTGAACGATTACAAATCCGTTTACAAGATCGTAAGGAATTTTAAACATTGCGTATGTGTAACACTCAAAGGAATATTCAAGAATGGTCAGGAACCGAATCCTATCGCAAAATCTGAAACGTGGTAAAAGATTACTGGGCTCTAACAGGGAGGATAAGGATGCCTACCAAAGAGAACTATGGGCTAGCAGCCACATTAAGGGGGCTGTACCACTATAACTATATCATTATAAAAGCAAGCGAATGCCTATGTTCCACAGCTGGTGTCTACCACTGATGAGCAGGCTTGTCCATTGGACAGAATTTTCTGATTGGTGGTTTTTGTTAATTGAAACTCCAAACGTGAATAGTTTGATCATAAACGATATTCCATTTTGCTTCCAGTCAGAATAAAAGAGACATATGCAAGATGCCGCGAAATTTGGTATGATGAAAATTTCATCTCCTATCATATTAGAAGAATTCTACGTTCAAGAAACTTAAATCGGTAGCACGATCTTATTTAACCAAAAAACCTCAGAAACAGCTCCTGAACTAGTTCACAGTTCAGCTGGACTTACAAGTCCTGATTGACTCGCACAATTGCATTTGTACATCTGAACGAACACTTCTGTATTAGAAAATATAGTATACACTAAGTTATACATCAATTAATGTTTTATGTTGATGGGTGCTCTTTTGGGTGTTTTGCAGGATTCGGTTTAATGTTAGTGGGAAACCCGCGAGATTGGGATCAATTCATTGTTTCACCACAAGACTCTTCCTTCCCTGGTGCTAATTTAGAGAGTTCTTTCAACAAATATTGTGACATTCGAACTCACAAATGAATAAGAAAACTTTTCTAAGCACTTATCTATTGTGATCAATAATGTGGAGTTGAATTTTTCAACTGCTCTAGTCATTTTATTCTAATCTAATATAATTTTTTTCAAAACGCACTTATTTCCTGGACACATAACAGTGATATGATTAAGAGACAATATTGCAATTAGTTACTATGATATTGCGTATTGCATGCAGAGTATTATCAGACCAATACGCAAAACAATTACTTGATATTACGAGGAAAATTTAAGAAAAGTGTATTATAAAAACAGCTGTGATATTTTGGAAATTTTTGTCACTGAAGAGCTAATTTTGTTTATCCAATGAATTCCAATATCCAATGGGAATCCAATTAGATTCCTATTCCAATGGAAAAGCCTGCTGATGAGCTCCCTTTGCATTAACAGTCTCGTAAATACGTTCAACCAGAGCTACGTGTTGTGCACATGACACAGTATGAGCTTATCTGATTTACTGCTACTAACTGCTTCTCCCGCTAAAATAGTCTAAGATGTCCCAGCTTTTTTATTTTTACATAAATGTAATAGAGTGAACTACTTGTGGCAAAGCAACGTGTTCTAATGATGTTGATTTGTGGGGTGGGAGAGGGGGGACTGGAAAATAAATGCTGTTTAATTCGTAATTACAATAATGAAAATCCGAGAATTTATAGCTTGCAATTTTACTATAAAATATAGTAAAGTTAAGTCAATAAGTGTATGGGGTTGTTAATGACATGGCTTTGATGTCATAAAATCCAATTACACTGAACACTATATGTAGAAAGAATTTGAATGTTTTTTTTTCATTGAAAAAATTCATATTTGTATGTAATTAAGGTACAAGACTAATTTTTTGTATAATTCACCATTACATGAGCCTCCACAAACCAAACCCGTACATGTGTCCACAAAAACGTTTTCAATATTTGCTAAAATTGTTGAAAAATGTGGATACAATGGTTTATTACTTTGAAATAACGCTAGTAGAAATAGGGCTAAAAACATTTCATAATGCAATTCCAAAAAAAATATCATCGGATAATGTATAAATTCGATTTATGCTACTATATTATATAACTGCCACATATACACATGCATTGCATTATATATATATATATATATATATATATATATATATATATATATAATTTAGGTTTTTTTTTTGGAAGCTGAAAACTAAATTTGGCGGCAAGAATTTAAAATTTCGAAAATATTTTGAAATTTTGCAAGCGAATATTATAAATAGATCTACATTTTTTATAAATAGTACTGAGAAGCAATTATAAATAAATTTTTGAAAACCTATTGCTTAAAATATTTCAAGAATATTCAGAATAACCACAAACTTTAACTACCAAGCATCAAACAGATGAGCACAGAATTATTTTCGATAAAATAATATTATATAATTTAGTAAACATTAAAAAAGCTTATTTACCAATTCATTACTACCGTCACTGTCATCAACCTAAAATGATAAAATATAATTTTTTGGAATCTAAGTTTCAAACATATTTGTACTATAAAGGTTACCTTGGTTAGTGTAAGGTCGACTTGGTTATTAGTAAATATGTTTTGAATAAATTGTATGTTCACATACATAATAATCAGGGTTGCATATGGAAATGTACATTTCCATTCCATTTCCGGATTGCGGAAATGCAAATTGAAATGAAATAGAAATCATTTTATGGAAGAGAAATTTAATGGAAAGCTATAGAAATTCAATTTCAAACATTGAAATGGTTTCCTTTGTGACCCTCAAAAGATAGAAGTTATCAAAAAATATGGAACGTCGAATGACAAGAAGGCCTTACAGCGGTTATTAGGAATGTAAAATTATCTGTCAGGATTCATTCCACCCTATGCAAAAATCACTACGCCTTTGCGACAATTGTTGGAAAAAAAAGTTGACTTTGCTTGGAACATGCAACATGAAGAAACACTGAAAAAAATCATTGGACATTTAACAACGGAGCCAATACTTCGTCATTTCGATAAACAGAAACCGGTTACTCTGCAAACGTGCTAAGCACTCGGTGCATGTTTACTCCAGGATGGTGAATCCGTGGCATACGCTGCAAAATCTATGACTGCAAATGAAATAAAACAAATTACGCGTGAATACAAAAGGAATTACTTGTAATATTATAATACAGATGCATGCATTGTCATCAATATACTTATCGATTTGCCCACCACTTGTACAAAGACACTTTGTGATGTTGCAAAAATATCCAGCACTGACAATCGCGTATAAACCCAAGTAGGAATTACTACTAGCCGATACACTGAGTTTACTCAATACTATTAAAAACTCCACGGAAAAAACTTTCAGTCGCCGTTATGCATTAAATAGTAAAATAATTTATGAACAATGCATCCGGGAAACGTCTTCTATCAACGTTGATTCAAAGCAATTGACAAAATTTATTGAAAGTAGCTGGTCCATGAGAAATTGCATTCAAAGAGAAGAGCTTAAGCAGTTAGAAAAAATTAAAATTGAACTCCACATGCAAAATGAAATTATCATGCGCGACGACAGAATTTTCATTCCAAAACCATGCAGAAATGACATATTAAAGGATTTACACCAAGCTCACATGAGCATCACAAAAACAAAATTTTGCTAGGTAGTTCATCTTCTGGATAAGGATGGCACCCGATATAGAAAGATTTGTACTATGTTGTAGTAAATGCACTGTGCATATTACAAAGCTTGGAAAACAGCCGTTAAGCAATCATGAAAGGCCAACATTGTCATTTGACAAAATTGCACTGGAAATCGCAGAAATTGATTCTAAGTGATGTGTGTCGATTACTTCTCGAGGTATTTAATCGCTCAGGGAAATGCGAGGTAAGCAGTCAGTCATTGTCATTGACAAAATGAGGGGCATATACTCTACACATGGGTTTCCACGGATTATAGTAGTTGCTGACTATAACCCATTCAGAACTGTTTGCAAAAAAGCTTGGAATAAAAATAATAAACAGTAGTCTACGGTATCCGCAGTCAAATGGACAAGCAGCATCCAGAGTAAAAATCTTCAAGCAGTTATACATAAACACAAGTGACGTCAGAACAGCTATCCTAACTATAACAATACTCCTCTAACGCTCTCAGAATTTTCCCCTGCTCATTTGTTTTACACCGAAGTCTTTGCTCACACACATTAATGAATGAAAAAAATACTGCGTTTCAAAATCCCTCCTTTACACCACTTCAAGAAGGCAGAAAAAATATACCAAATGAAACAAAAATGTTTCTAAGTTTATTGGAGAAGGGCATGAATGTCAGAATATCAACACTTTGTAACCATGGCTTGAGATTGGCAAAAGTTATATCTCACGGTCTTACCTAGTCAAAGTTGATGATCGAGTGATCAGTAGGAATCGGAGACATCTAACTCCTCTACCAAATAACTATTCTACAGTGAGGACGACGATCTCGCTTGAATGCAAGAACACAAAAATAAACTCAATTATTGTCGAAATCTAATAGGAAAATACTGTTTTGCAATGATGAGAAAACTGCACAGCCTACAAGAATTAGACTACACCTCATCCGCCCCCATTTCTTCGGTTGTCCTGTAAATTTTTCGAACATTTAAATGCGGAATCATACTGGAAAAGAAAGAAGATGAGGTAAACGCAAGGTAAACTAACATGTCGATCACGACAAACTAACAAGTCAAAGCCAGGGGTTTTTGTATTTATATATAGTCCTACAATATCACTGTAGAGCATAGTTTTAATAAATATTTTACATTACTTTTATTATTATACTAAACCCTATTGACAAGTCAAAACACCTAAAAATTTATTCAAATGTCAATAATTTTTTTAGAATAAACACAAAATGCACTAGAATAACCAATACTATTCTGAGTCATACAAGCAAAACGCATAAAATAACAAAATTTGGGTAATTTCAAAGGAAATTGGCATAGTGAAAGCAATTCTCGTTTCGATCCGTTATTGTGGGAATTTCAGATATTTGATAGACTGGACCAATTTGTGACATCTAACATTCACTACCAATTCTTGTTCCAACCCTGTATGTGCATACATACATTTTTAATATTTAATCACAAGGCAATTAATATAATTATCTACAGAAGTGTATGATGCATATTAGTTTTCTACATGAATCTTTTCATATATCTTGGCCATGTATATATCTTTAAATTATTTAGTTTAAATTTCATTCTGAACAAGAGTGAACTGAAATAATTACTAGATATAAATTGAAATAGCTTTGGCTGAGGCTATTACGATCCAAAGCTTTACAAAATTCTATTTTGTAACTTAACAGTTTCAAGTAAACCTGAATCCTTCTGAACTTAATTGTAATTTCTGCTCACATTATAGTTAATTTGAAGAACCACTAGTAGGGTCCTATTTTGTTCAATGGGACTTACCGGTCTCAGTCCAATGAAACTGAGACTAACAGAAGACTGGGGTGAAAAATGATGAAACCAACCACGGAATTAGAATCTTACTCATAATGTTCCCAATTTTGATTTATAGTAGTTAACTTTTGGACCAATAGAACTAGCGCTCCAGAAAACGTCATGTGAATGAAATGGTTCCAAATATAATGGAGAGTGACTGAAACTATTAAAATTCTGGTTTTTGTAGAACCTTAATCTTTAACTATAAGAGTTATGGAAAGAAGACATTGATAATAATGGAAAAATATGGCTTTTTTAAAATTGTTGTGGAAATGGAATGGAAATAGAAAAAAAATAGATTTTCATATATAAGTCTAATAAAATAATAATAATAATAATAATAATAATAATAATAATAATAATAATAATAAAAGTAATACTGAAACATAACGTAAACATCATAAGCACAAAACTTGAAATGATATGCATTCAAAATTATTTATACATTTGTGGTTTGATTTAATGCATACATTGTTCAACGTTATAGATCATAGTACCAATGTTAGTTACTTACTACAACTTCATTAGTTCCTTGCAGCTAAATATTTCTTAATTAATTGAAAATAATTTTAAATATTTTTACAGTTTGTTATAGACATAATTGATTATTTATGTAATTTGTTACAAATTTTAAATTCGACTTATTTTAGGTTTTCACTTTAACACGCCAATGTAAAAACTCTCAACACCATCTTAATTCATAAAATGATACAGAAAATCTGTTAGCTTTGATGCATACACTACGTTGGAACTATATCGAAATATGGCAACTTTATTACCATGGATTTAGCATCTACATAAAATTAATATATAAAAATTGGAATCCTGTCAATTATTACTAAGAAAATTACTACTTGTGCATTAATTCATCCTACAATTAATTTGAAGTAAATTTAAAGGTGGTATATTTGCATGGCTTTTTTGAAAAAAAGCGTGTATATTTATCATGTATTGTAATAATCTAGTCTATTGATGTAGACTGTTGTAAATAGGTATTCGTTCTCATTTGACGTTGCATAGAAGGATTAATAAGAAATTAGATATACATATACATATATACCACAATTTCTTCCTCATCCACCTAAATTAACAGCTGTGAGATGTTTCTGTTTGTTCATAACCTATATGAAATAAAATAGTAATGTCTCTTCTATTCATTGTAATATCACCCTAATTTAGCAAATTTATCAATTCACATAATGAGTCAAAGACTGAAGTCGGTATTTCTTAAGTACATTACTGCTGGTTGTCACATTGTATTAATAAGGTTTATTTTAACACTGGTTAAAAATGGCACTCCATATTTACTAAAATATTTCTGTTTATTTTATTAATAGAAATCAAGTTTTTGGATTAAATGATTAATGTGTGATTACAATAAGCTATCTAATCCGTACTCGATCAGCTTGGTCAATCCTTCCTTCCAATTTATCAACACTTTTATGATTATATCCTTTTCTTTCCACGATGTATTTCTTGATCCTACGAATGAGTTGTTTTCTTGTATTAGCAGGCCAATTTGCCTCATATACTCCTTAGAATTCAAAATAACTTCTCAAATGGTACAATCTGTAGACAACTGGGTGTGTTCTGATCTTTTTTCTATGAAAGAAACATTTTTCAGTTGTTTGCACTTTTAGTCTTAGCACTAAGATTTAAATTTATTGAGATATAATAAAAAGTTTCCTTATAGGAGTGATACATGATTTGTATAGAGAATAAAAGCAGTCTAATCTAAATAGACTGCAGTGCGGTTTTTAGCTATTATTTAAATCAATCTCAAAATTTTGACAGTAAGATGGTGTTCATCGGTATATTTTATCGACTTAACGAATCTGTTTAGATATAGAAAATTTACTACTTTAATAAAAATGAAGAGTATTTAAAACTTACTTCATTTTCAACTTCATTAACATTTTCTTCCTAAATATTCGATTACGTAGATCATACTAAATTTATACCAATAGCACAACCTCATAAATTATGATGCTCCCAACCCCAAAGTTATTTAAAACTGCACTCAAATGTTCTGCTTTCGCACAATCACCCAACTCTATTAAATTTCTGGTAGACAATGGCGTATCATTACAACCAAAATGTCTCCATTTTAATCATTGATCGCATGGGCAAAACGTTAGTGTAATTTTTTTACATAGGGGAAGACATGGACTACGATGCATGATCTTGTGTCTTTGGGAGATAATATTCCACTGCAATAAAGAACGGCAATAATAATAAACAGGTTCTTACCACTACATTTTATTGCTATCAATGCATTGGTGTTCTGATGCTTAAATGTATAACGATAATGAGCTACATTTCTTAAGATTTTTTTTTGATTCGGTTTACTTTGCATAGAAACATTATCTTCTTTGCAATTTCAATATCTATATACGTAGTGAATCATTGTTATGAAATATATTACCTCGTCAACTTTTGCCTTTGCTTTGGACATCTAAAATAAATTTATAATTTACAACTTGAAAAACGCAGGCAACATAAATATCAACAAAATTTTCAGAAACAATTTCAATCAATCTATTTACAGACTTATAAAAATATTAAAATGCATTATATATATATATATATATATATATATATATATATAACGTATATATCGACTTATTATAATGCGCTATTTAGTGCTATTTTAAATGTGATAATTATTACATTTATAATTGCAGTAAATTATATACTTGTATATATAAATTTTTTTTAATGGTTTTATAGTCAAATTGTCACTAAATACAAAAATTAATAAAAAGTCAATGAGGATCAACATTTGGGCTTAAACAAATAGCATGTTTCGAGCACGAATTTACTTGTTCACATCTTTGCATAAAACGTTCTCAGAAGAGGTCTCGGAGCTGAAGCTTTGCTGACTTCGGAGAATAAAATAAATTAATACTCGTATTTGTACATATTATAAACTAAATAATTTTGCAGGAACTTGAATATTATAGATACAATCAAGAAAAGCAAATTCCTAGCAAAATACCTGTTTGATCAGCAATGCATTAGATCGCAAACATTCAAACCAAATATATCTTTGCACAAGTAATAGTATAGTATATTTTGAGTTCTATCGATTTATATTGAAAAGGTTATAAACACATCTTTCCTAAGATATTTTTTTGTCAGAAACATGCTACTTAAGCCAGTTTTTTCGAATATCCCTCTGCAATACAATATTATTAAATGAATTGTAGTAAAAATTTTATTTAATGAATATCTTCCAAGTTAACTAATTTCAGTTTGTACCACTATTGTTTGGGGATTTTTCAGAATTTTGTTCTCCTCTTTGGTATTTTCTTACAATATATTTCAAATAGAAAAACAAGCACTTAAGAATAATTTCCTAAATACTTTCCTAGTATCGTAGGAAGCCGGGTAACTTATGACGAACGCATTTTACTCTACTGTAACTGAATATGAAATTATATATCTCAAAATTCATTTCAATGTAGAATCAAGAATTAATAATAAAAAAATCATTCCCTGTTTTAACTTTTAGTCAGTTTATACTTTCTTGATTTTTCATTAAAGATATTAATAACAGCAGAGAAAAGTGGAGTTTTTTAAATGAATTACAAATTTTTTCTCCTCTCAGATAACAAAGTTTTAATAAACCTGCCGTTTTGAATTCCTACTAGTACATTATTACAGATAAAATCTCCAACTATCTATAATTCTTTGATAAAATTATTGAATTAATAAAAGACTCTACTTGGCATGGTTGTGAATTAGATTATCTTCCCTCTTCATTCATTAAGACATATGCCAATTCCCTTTCACCTCATATTCTTAATCATTTTAATTATTGCATTGAACTTGGTGAATTCCCTCAAGATTGGAAGTGGCAAAATTTTTACCATTGCAAAAAAGATTCAAAAAATGATGTTAAAAATTTCCGTGGAATTAGTATTTTTCCACAAATTTCACTTTTATTTGAAAAACTGATTTTTAATGAACTACTCCCTATAATTAAAAATAGACTAACTTCTACACAGTTTGGATTTACCAAGCGTCGGTCATCAATCACTCAATTACTACTTTGACAATATTTTATCATGATTTTGACGCAGGAATTGCATTAGCAGCTATTTACTTAGATTTTCGAAAAGCTTTTGATAAAGTACCGCATGATTTACTTATTGGCAAACTACAAAATAATTTTGATATTAGTGGTAATTTTCTTTCCATACTGACATCTTACTTATCAAATCGTGTTCATGAATTCCATTACAATGGACCTGTCTATAGCCGTTTACCAGTTACTAGTGGAGTGCTTCAAGGATCCTCTCTTGGTCCTTTACTATTTCTTTGCTTCATTAATGACCTACCTGAATCTTGTTCTAGCACAGATGTATATCTCTTTGCAGATGACTTAAAATTTTTTAGCAGCAATTCTGGAAATCTCCGAAAAGATCAACTTTCTCTTTTAAAATGGGCTGTCGACAACAAGATTGAGCTTAATTCTTACAAATTTGAATTGATTATTTTTGGAAATATTATTTACCCTCTTCAACAACTTGCTAATGATATCGATGTTTACCCTAGTTCATTAGTACGAGATTTAGATGTTTATGTAAGAAATAACTTACCCTGGTCTGATCATATATCTCACAAACTAGTAAAATGCAATCGTATTTTTATATTTTTACGTCGTTCTTTGCCATATATCACGAATACATCTACCAAAATCACTTTTTATAAAACTATTATTATATCAATCTTGATGTATGCGTCTCCTGTATGGTCTACATCATTTTCAGATATCACGTTGAAAATTTTCAAGGAAGATGCACCAAGTGGTTCCAAAATTTCTAATTATTATCATAGACTTATTCCTCTAAATTTGCTTTCAATTTCACTTTTGTGTCAATATAAAGATATGGTGTTGTTCAATGCATTATTACATGATATTTATGATTTTGACATCTTTCGTAACATTTCATTTTATGTACCATTGCGATCTAATCTTCGATCAAGTTCTATTACTTTATTTCAAATATCAAATCTTAAGAAAACAAAGACTCGGCAATCTTATTTTAATCGTGATACAAGGCTTGCAAATTAGCCGCACATTAAAACAGACATCTCTGTTTTTGATACTCCTAGACTTTTTAAAGCTAAACTAATGCGTCATATGCTAAAATTCTTAAGCACTGAATATGATAATTCATGTAGCCACATGTAAAAAATTTCTTCTATGCCACTGCAATGTTTGTTTTTCTTCTTTTAATTTTTAATATGTTTTTTATTGTTTTAAATAAAGTCATTTTATTATTATTATTATTATTACTTTTGAAATATTTTTCGATTTTCTTATTACACATAATCACTTCTCATTCCCAACTACTTCAAAAATGAACTTTAACATATTCACTAATTTGATCCTAGCAATTATTTCTATATTTGCTTAAATCTAAGCCAACCAGAATAGTATGTGATATATTTATCATATATTATTATATAGATGATATTTAATATTGGTATTAATATATTCATGATTATAAAAAAGCATATTAATGTAAAATTGGAATTAAATATTTAACAGAGAATATCATAAGAAAAGACTTACAGTATTTGCAAGATTCTGATCGACCTAAACATAAATAGTAAAACTTCATTCTCTCATAGATTTGTCTGAAAATGCACTTTGAATAAATTCCTTGTAAAATGCCTAAAAATCCATGGTAAATAGCCATAAAAAAAACAGCGCTTTTCAACGACTAGGATCATCAATTGAATAGTGGAAAATAATCTCATTTCACCTAACAGTACAAAAATATTTTTAAGAAACAAATATTTATTATCTGCCGAAAATATATGGATTGTCTATGCTGTAGCATTGAATACCTCTAAGTTAGGGATTACTATTACTACATTCATATAGGTAGTGATTACAGAGTATATGTTGCTAATATTTTTGGTTGAATTAGCGCTTTGTGGCTTTTTCTTTGAAAAACTTTATCCTGGATTAAAAGGGTGAAAAACACTGGTCTAGAATATATATCTCCATGCTTAAGATTTTCAATATGGCATGTGCAAAATGCGGCTAATTCCTTGCAAGTCTTAGTTAATATTATTCCCTTAAAAAACCAAATTTTGTTGGTTATTTATTTAAAAATCCGACCTATGTTATATATATATATATATATATATATATATATATATATATATATATATATATAATTTCCCGCTTTTTGTTATGGAAAATGCAAAAACCATACATTTGGCGAGAACCGTTCGAAATTTCTAAGGCATTATCGGAAATAGCATTTTTTCCCAAAATACCTATTTTTTGCCTATTGCTACTGCAGTATTCACCTAAAGATAAATATACTTATTATAGGGGTAGGTCGAATAAAAAGACACTACCCTGCGAAATTTCAAATAGTTATTTTTGGAAATGCTGTCATAATGAGGTTTTAAAAAGCACCTAGCGGGATATATATATATATATACAGGGCTGGTCATAAGTTTGTTTTAATAACCAATCATATTCTTTTGATGAGTTCTATCTAAATATTTTGTATATATATTAGGAACTTCATTGCACACATTAATTATAATCATGGATCTTAATATGCAAATTCATTGTCACCAATTGCTACTCTTCAAGCCTATTGCAGTGAAAACAATCTAAAGAACAAACCATTCACCGTGCAAACTATCATTAGTTTAATAAACAAATTTGAAGTGACATACTCTCTGCACGATAATTCAAGAAGTGGGCGACCATCACTAATGGAGATTTNTCATTGATAACAACATTCAACTTCTCCAGTGGCCCGGTAATTCACCGGATTTAAACCCTATAGAAAATTTTGGCATATAATGAAATGTAAACTAGCAAACAAAGCACCCAGATTACTGGAAGAGGTTAAAAACAGCGATAAAGGAAGTCTGGATTTATGAAATTACACCAGAGTTGTGCTGAAAATTGGTCAATTCTATGCCAAATGTGGTGTAACTAAAAAAATGTTTTACCATTTTTAATTTTATTTAATTGAAATTTACAGAAAATTCACTCTTGGTCTCAATTCACTTGTTGCGATTGCATATATATACATATATATATATATATATATATATATNTTCAAGAAGTGGGCGACCATCACTAATGGAGATTTGTTGAAGGAAAAACTGGATCTCTTGCAAGCTGCTAATCCACTTAGTCATGCTTCATCATCTCACATCGCTTTAGAAACTGGTATTCTACAAAGGATTTTAAAGGATCACCTTAGCATGTATCCATATCATTTGAAACGTTCACAGGCTATTACAGTATCGGTCATCTATTTTAGACAACCCTTAATATTTCTATATTTTTTAATTTAACTGCAATGAAAATCAAATTTATTCAATATTACTTTTTTTATCATTGAAAGCAGTCATATTAAGTTCATGAAAATGTTTTAGTTTTGACCATGGTATATATCAAAACGAGAAAATATTCGTTTTATTAAATTCTAACACGTTCACATATATTAGACAATTTCAGACAATTTTAATATACACGAATGGTTTACTGAGAATACTTTTTTTTCAACTACACATTTTATAGTAACAAAGAAATAATCACAAAAATTAAAGTTAATATTTAGAATTGTAACCCTTCGCCTTGATTATAGCTGCAATACGTTTTGGCATAGATTCATATAACTTTGAGATATAATCATTTGGAATTGCATAAAATTCCTTATCAGTGAATGCCCATAGCTCTTCAGTACATTGTGGGTCACGATTTCATAACTTTTTCTTTGAGAAGATCCCACAAGTTTTCAATTGGTGATAGATCAGCACTCTGAGGTGCCCAATCATTTATCATTCTTATCTCTTTCTGTTGCAAAAAATTGGTTGTAGAGCGTGATGTGTGGCAAGAAGCACCATCTTAGTGCAATATATATATCTAGTTGTATAAATTTGTGGAAGGGCTTCTTCAAGAATATTCTGGTACTTCAGGGAATCGACTGACCCGTTAATCAATTTTAGTTAAATTTTTCCATCGAATCTTATACCTCCTCAAACCATTACATATGGTGAAAATGTCTTTTTTGGATGTATTTTGGCCTTAGTTTTTCATTTGGTTGTCTTCGAATAAACTGAAGTCGAGTTAGAAAGAGCTCAATTTTTGATTCAGCAGAAAATATAACCTGGCTCCAGTCTCTAATTACATAATTCTCTCTTTGTTTGCACCATAGAAGTCAAAGGTTAAAAATGTGACTTCCTTTACAACACAACATCAAATGAAAAAGAAAGAAGTAATTATTACGTCTAGCATGTGCGATTTGGTGTCTATAATAGACACGCGACGCATTATTTCTGCTTTTATCAATTTGCTGAAATTGCGACATTAAGTTGCTTTCAATGATAAAGATAGAAATATTTAATAAATTTGAGTTTCATTGTAGTTAAATTCAAAAATATAGAAATATTAAGGGTTGTCCAAAATAGATGACAGATACTTTACAGAGAATGATAAGATTGTCCCTTACAGTTTGTTAATTGGCTGGCAGACAATGATGATATCGTAAACCAGATTGTGTGGACAGATGCTGCCTACTTTTCGCATTCTTCTAAGCTATGCGTGTGAATGGGCATATCAGCGAAGTTCAAGCTTAAACCATTCTTCTTTACAACACCAGTGATAGGCCAACATTATAACGCTCTTCTACAGAATAATGTCTTTCCTGAATTAAGAAGAAGAAAGATAGCAACTATGATATTGCAACAGGACGGTGCCCCTCCTCATTATTCTAATCAAATGCGTGATTATCTGCGAATCGTTTAACAGAAAACCGAACTATCGCTGGAGGACTAGGCCAGCCATGACCACCGTGCTCCCCAGACCTAACTAACATAGACTACTGGTTTTGGGGAATTCTTAAAGCGCGTGTTCAAGCCGCAAGATCTTGATGATCTGCAGCAGCGGATGCAGGTTGAAATTGACAACATTTCAGCGAATGAGCTCACTCGT
>CABFPE010000906.1:0-11548 GCA_900660155.1 Hofstenia miamia | reverse complement strand
GTTGCAATCCACTGATATCACTCTGACCCCCAACACTCAAAGAGTGATTGATAAAGTTAACTTAGAAAAATGGGGTGAACAAGAACCCAGCAAGCTCTCATGGGTTGATACTGATGATGAGAGGTTATTGGTAGAAATTGTGGTTCCAAGAGAATGGAAAAACAACATAGTGCAGAGAATATTTGGCGAGGTTTATGAATGAGAGACCAAATCGTAAATTAAAGTACTGTGCACCAAGGTGTTTACAAGACAAGAAATTGATGAATTATTGGAACCTCAAACCAAATTGCAGTGGATATCAAGTGCATTACCTCAAAGATAGTAATAAAACCTAAAACCGCACAGAGTTTGATGAAAAATGGGTTAACGGATATTTTTTGGGAGAACATCAAGAAATCCAAGAACAACTATCCTGCAACATTTGGGATGGCTACAACGGCAGAGATGCAAGGTACCTATGAGGCCATAGAAGAGAAAACGATGACAACAATTTTGAAATGTACGCTGCCACCAACAATTTTCATACTGATGTTGCTACCAACTTGGCGACTAAAAGATAAAAAGGCAGTCAAAGCAATGTGGCATGAAGAGAATACGTATGTTAACAATAGACAAGCAGCAGAAAAGATTGTTAATGATGAGNAGGTAAAGCAGTTTAAACCGATACAATAGAATATAATGCTTTTATATAAGAGCATATATTTGGAGAAATTAATAGCAGAATAATTGAAATCACGATTTGTAATAAGAATAATTCATCCTTTTGTTTATAACAAATAATTTTACTACAAATTCAAAATTTATTCTATTAACCCTATTCTTCACAAGAAGAGGGGGTAGTAATTTTCCCCCTGTGTGAAATTTTTTAATAACTTTTCCTAAATAAAATTTAAAAGGTTGGCTGAACTTTTCACTAGGAAAGATTTTAACAACAATCATAGCTTTTTGTTCCGTCTTTTAAGTAACAAAAAGTAACCAAAACTTCTTGTTATTTTGCTTCAGAAATAAGCAGAATTTTCGTCATTTAGCTTCGAAAAGTAATTAAAATGGTTTCGTCTTTTAGTTTTTAAAGGCAGCAACCTATTATGTTAGTGAACATTGTACCAAAGACGTTAATATTAGAGATGAGTGCGGTGCTGTAAAACCCGAAATGCACACAATTGCAGTGGTTAGCGGTAGAATTAAAACAACCTGTGGTGGCATAGAAGTTATAAAGATAACGTGTTTTGTTTGAAGATTTAAAATTTCTATGTACTTTTTAAAAATTTTTTTTTGCATATTTCATGAAAAATTTAGTACTGCCCTAATAAAATTGAATGAAATGACAAAATACCTACGAAACGTTGTTCCGGTATACCACTGTAAAATTTCATTTATTGCAGTGGTTTGTGGTAATGTGACATAATCCATCAAATCTATCATGTGTGGTCAAGATGAGAGAAAAGGATGAAGGAAACAAAGACTAAAAATATTTATATTGATTAAAATGTAAAAACATGATAGGATTGATTATTTCATTTTGTAAACGTTTTGTGCAATTATATTTAAAATTATGCTCGACAGTATTTTGACAAAACGAAAGATGGTCAAACAGCATAGTCAAATTAACGCTGACGTTGCGTAATCATAGCAGAAATATTAAATGAGGGAAAAACTGTAAACAAGAATGATTAACAGGTACTAGTCAAGTATTTAGTTGTTTATTACCAAGTGCTATAAATATATTGAACATGATGTAATTAATGATGAGCAAATCTACTTTGGATTTATTTTCTCTTGTCATGTTATTTTATATATTCTGATGGAAAGCTAAACTNCGGTGCTGTAAAACCCGAAATGCACACAATTGCGGTGGTTAGTGGTAGAATTAAAACAACCTGTGGTGGCATAGAAGTTATAAAGATAACGTGTTTTTTTTGAAGATTTAAAATCTCTATGTATTTCTAAAAAAACTGTTTCTGAAACAAAACTAAGAGATTTCACATACAAAATATAAAAATTTTTTTTTGCATATTTCATGAAAAATTTAGTACTGCCCTAATAAAATTAAAGGAAATGACAAAATACCTACGAAATTATCTTTAAAATTTTCTACGAATGATCCATAACCCTAAAAAAATATTTGGAAATATCTATAAATTGTCATTGTTCCGGTATACCACGGTAAAATTTCATTTATTGCGGTGGTTTGTGGTAACAAAATGAACTTTGCGGGGGTTAGCGGCGAAATTTTTTTCTCTGCTGTGAAATTTTACAACCCTGTACCGCGCTCATCTCTTGTTAATATGTTAACATCCTTGATTGTACTTAAATGTTCAAAACATAATGCATAAATATCTAATAATCTTAAATGTCTGATGACGATGTATTACAAAATGTAGAAATGATATAATAAGGATGTGTTTACAATAAAATATTATAAGGAATGAAAAACATAGTCCGATGCAAATTAACGAAAATTGTATTGTAATCAGAACCGTTCATTCCTTCTTGTAAAAGGCTATATATAACGGGTGTTCACTAAAAATCGGTAATATTTAAAATTATATGTAAAACATTGTAAAATATAACCAAACACCTGCAGTTAGACATCATGTCCAAGCCTGACCTAATTTAAACGTGTTTAATCCGGGTGTTCATAGAGCATGGTATGTTATAAAAGTGACATCATCTTCCTCTCGAATAGTGCTTTCCTTTTTTCTTTACACTGTGCTTTAGTGTTTTTCAAATGGAGCAAAACAATTTTTTTTTATTTGATTAGTTTTCGGTATCTCAGAAAAGTAGTGTTGGCCCACTGTAATAATCGTTGCAAAATATCAATAAGCTCAGTTAATTTTTTAGTTCCCACCATGAGTCAAAATAAAAATAAAAAATTGGAAACAAATTTATATCTGTCATTTGATCAGTGGACATTGAGAATCTTAAATAATTTTATTTTTTTATAAATTTACAAAAAACACCTTATTTATTAGAATAATAATCTTTTTTACTGTTAAATTCACTGCATTGATTAAATGACTCAAATTTGGCCCATATGTAAACTATCACTGCCACATACGTGTTTTGATGCCTCAGTAACAATTTTCACACAATGCTCCACTGCTTGGTTATGGGACAAGAAATTCTGACTATTACTTTGTCTTTTTCATTTTTCATAATGTTTTCAAGAAATACTCAAATAAACCAATCAACCAAATCATAATAATTTTCTGAAGAAAAATAGATAATCGTCTGACATCACTTAATTTTATTTTCAGACATCTTATATTTATTATCCTCCTTATTGTTAGTTCTCTAATGTGAGGAATGGGATCTGTTAGCATAGCCAGTAATATATTTTCACTGTAGGCTTAGTATGCACCTCTTTGCAAAAGTGGGTCAATAACATCGTTTAAATAATTATGGAAAGTGTCGCAAATCAAAAAATATAAGTGGCCCACTTTTTAATAGAGCATTTTTCATTATTGCAATCACACAAGAGGATATACATTTAAAATGTATTTAGTAAGAATCTTCAATGGATTGCATGGATTTTCGGTCGAAATGTAAAGTCTTCGAACCCTATTGGCCAAATTAAGTCATTGAGAATGATTATTTCGAGGAAGGTTGGGTAGTTACGTAACCAATAGGATACAGCCTTTATCGTTTTCATTGTCACAAATCGACCTTTCTTCAGAAATGTCAACATAGTCATAAGAAATTTCTATCTTACTTGATCCTTGTGTTTTTTTAAATATCTTCATGTTCTTTTTGATTGAGTTTTTTGAAGAGATTTTGTAGTTTCCTTGTTTGGTTTTCCAATAAACAATCTTCGGCCCCTTCTTTGATCAGCTAAAAAGTTTGTTACACTCGCTGGTACTTTTTTCTCACGGAGGTATTGACAAAGTAAATAGTAGTGGGGGGCATTAGCAAGCCCACCATATCGAACAATATTGTAGAATCATGCCAATTCACTTTTCGTAATGAATACATAGTAACTTATTACTTTTCTTAGATAATATGGTAAGCAAGCTTGACAATCTTCTAAATTCTCTCCTTCTAATTGAGTGTACTGTTGATTAAATTAACTTAATATACAGTAACCTTTTTAACTGTGTAACTTACAACAACTCATTTAGGTAAAGAGTGAAAGATGGAAGACAGAATCGACACCCAAAGGTTTGCCACATGGTTTCAGATATATAGTAATCAGCCACAACTACAAAGTGCACTTCTTCTTCGCAGTGAAACCCATTGACGGAATTAGTGTGTGAATAACGAACTCAGTGTAAGGGGATTGGCAACTAATCAAGAATTTAGTGCATTGATTGTTTTTGTTATTATGAATTTGTAATGATAATCGATTACAGCAACTGGGATGCTTCAGCTTGTTATTGAGCCTTACATATAATAGCCCTACATATATACTGATACATGATAGCCCTTGATACATGTAAACAATCAGTGCCGCCAGCAAGAAAACAAATGCGTAAGTTGGCCAAAGGTCTACAATAGGAAATAATGAGCAACTTAATTCTGATAGTAAACTGATAATGAATGTAATATAAAAACAAGATATAATTAACTTCAATACTAATTCACTGATTACAAGGTGGCACCAGAATGGATTGGAATTCTTTGATAGGGAAACAATCATGTAAAGTATACTAATCATAATCATAATAACTGACAAGCAATGAAGAATAGGAAAGCTATAACGGCAAAAAACCCCTATACCTATTGGTAACCTAAAAGCACTGAAAGGTAACTACAGCTGTCGCCCTCCCCACCGTGGAATGGCTATTAGGAGGCTGCTCCAGCATACCTTTAAACGGATGTGGGAACCACTGTCCAAATTACCCCCAGTGCTTGAACGTTTAGCTTTCCATAAAATACAAATTAACCTGACAAGAGAAAGAGTAAATCCAACTTAAATTCGTTCATCATCAAACATATCATTTCTATAATATTTATAGCACTAAGTAGTAAATAAGCAAACACTCGACTAGTACCTGTTTAATCTGTTCTTGTTTACCGTTTTCCCTCATTTTGCAGTTCTGCTGATAATTATGCAATGTCAGCATTAATTAGAATACGCTGCTTGGCCATCTATTGTTTTGTCAAATACTGTTGAACATAATTTAAATATAACTACACAAAACAATTTACAAAATTAAATAATCAATCATATCATGTGTTTACATATTAATTATTATAATCATTATAATATTTCTAGTCTTGGTTTCATCCATTCTTTCTCTCATCTTGACCACACATGATATATTGATGGATTATGTCACAATATTTTCGTTTCTTCAACAAATATTTGAACTTTTTGTTGAAACAAATGTTGTTTTCCAGTCTGATTGTATTTAATAATATCATTGTATTTTTCTCTGAACCTTTTTATTTTATCAGTAATTGTTTTCTTGTTAACAATTGTGATTGACTCTGAATGCCAAATGTTCACTATTTTGTCAGCAAGCCCCTCCAAAATTACAGATATGCTAAGATATTTCTTTGATTGAGAGTTAAGCTCAGACTTTATGCGATTATATTGTCTCAAAATATCAAACACAAGAGGCAATTGATTAGTTTTTACTCACAAGGTGCTCCAAAAATTGTAAATAAAAAATCTTGTAGCCATTATTAGCAGACAGATTGACACAGAAACAGCAAGTGGTAAAACCTAAAAAACAATAGAATATCTACAAATTATTCCATACAAATATAATTACCTTATTGAAATATCCTAATTTAAATGAGGTCAAACAAATACATGAAACACAATAATACAGAAACAATTACAGATGATTAAATTGCACTAGATTAAAGTCAAGTATATATAGTAAAATGAATACAAATAATACAAGCAATCAATTAAACCAATTATACAGTTAGATTTTAGAGATTCACTATATTTAAGTTATATATATTTAAATTCCGTTGTAACAATCTAAAAATTACAAATAAACAAAACTTTTATAGAAATTGTCGCATTTTGTAATTCATGTTTGGTCAGATCTCATAATCTTTGAATATGGATTATTTTTATTATACAACATTTCAAACATACCAGAACCATATAACGAAATTCAATCACAGCTTTAGATATTAACATTTACTAATAAACAGCAAATCATTCTAATACATATCTAATTTATCAGAATTTAGCTGTAATGCAACCATATTAACACATTGATTCTATTTATGATGGCATTTGATAAATTCCAACTATAAACTAGCACAGTTTAATGGAAAATTAAGGCAAAACTCTTTGGGTAAAAAGTTTATTCCTATAGTTATCTGAAAGCTAGGAAATAAACTAAGCGCTTGTGATTGACGTTAGCATAGATAAAATAGGGTATTAATACATTATTCCAGCCTATAACTTTAGATGTTAAACTCCAACCATTTCATGATGTAATGAAAGAAAGCAGCAAAAAAGTACTGGTGCCAAAACCATAGTGATTTAACAAGATTTCTATCTAATTTAATCAAAATGATATAAAATTGATCAAACTATATGGATATTATCAAAACTGATTCCGATCCTGTTTTGACGTAGACCTGATTTACAATGAGTTAACCATAACCTGAAATCTGACCTGAGGTGATTAATCCTGATAGACTTGATCTAAAAATCCAGCCTGACTCAAAGCTAGATATTACCGACATGACAAAAAATTTGCATATAAATTTAATATTTTCTAAGTGTTTTGTACATATTTTGGCAAATGTATACAAAAATTAATGTAAAAAGCACATTAGGGTTTTATTAATAAAATTTAAAGCAAGAATATACATATTTCAAAGGGAATGACATAAAAGCTTCTAATTGCTCCTTCTAGTTTCAAGAAGACTTCTTAAAAACTCCCATTTCAGGTAGAATAGAAGTTTCTAAATGCATTCTTTAATTATAAAATATGCCTTAAAGTATCTCTAAAAGTTTAGTAAAAATATTTTTAGAGATTATAAAAACACTTTGATTAATGAGTGCTAAATACTACAAATTTTCTCGTTTAGGAAGATTCCATATTTTCACACTATAATTTTCACAATTTCTCAGTTTGAGACATTAAATCTAGTAGGTCATATTCTCTAATTGATATTTATGAAGGAAATCAACAAATTTGAAAATTTGAAATTTCAAAAATTACTTGATGTCTAAAGTTAAATACTTATAATGTTTTTCATTTTACTATGCGAGGTAATTCCTAGTACTTCATTTCTAATGCTTTTTAAACACATTTTAGATAAACTAATAGAAATTTAGGTACAAAGTAATTAAAGGAAGCTTCAAATAATTATAAAAAAATGTTTATTTTTCACCTAAAAATCGAAGGATGGATAAGATTGATTTCTGCAACTCAGGAAATAGTGTTTGGATATTTGAAGTTGTTGCCTTTCAAGTTTCACGTCATCCAATTTTTTCTTAGGAATTTCTTTCAAGTTGTTGCCTTTCAAGTTTCACGTCATCCAATTTTTTCTTAGGAATTTCTTTTAATACTGATTGTTTATAGCATTAACTTGAAATTTTAATCATGTCAACAATAAGCTGTGCATATTTAAAATTTCGAGCATTTCTTTTTTAATAATGCATAAATATTTTAAATTTCTATGTTTAGTCATATGCATGCATATATTATCTTGATGGCAGCACTCTGTGGCTACCTAATAGAATGCCCCAAATATTATTTACAGATGTAACCTGCAACTAGTGGGTCTAAATGATTTAAGCTGGGCATTACATATTCACATCCTCGTAAAAATGCATTAAAAAACTATCTATTGATCGTAGTCTAAATAGAATATGCCTTAAAACGAATACATTTGATTATTTATTGCTCCTCCAGCATTCTTAGGATGAACAAAATCAAATCTTATCTCTTCAAAGGATACCAAAAAGAGCATTTAAATTTTTTGGCTCTGTAAAACATCTACCAAACATTAAAGCCATTAACAAGGAGTTATCAGGCAAGCTCTTTTTACAAGCTAAAACGCTGGCAACGCTCCCTTTCACTCAATTATATCGAAAACATTACTTACGTCAGGCTAGTACAACTATGGAAAATTTAAATTTAATTTGTATATAATCTTCAATTTATGCTAATAAATAACGAAGAACACATGACAAGACTCAGTATGAAGAGTGCTTTCTCTGCATTTCTACGACGTGTAGCATCTACAGTATTTGAAACAGGCCCAGAAGAAACATGCCCTGGATGAAATTTTGAGGCAAACCGAGTTGGAGACGATGTTTTTGAAATTGACCGGACTTTATTGCAATTGGCTAAAGCATATCCTCTATGCTGTTGGGAAGATATTTTGTACTTGGTCTAATTTTTTTAAATCGAATCCTATGTCTACTAGTGTTACTTTTAAGTAAAACATTATTCGTGCCTATTTTGAATGATTTTATCCAACCGTGTTAAGAAATATTGACCCATCTATGGGCTTAGGCCCACACATGTCCATGAGAAATCCCTTTTTTGTAAATCTTGAAAATTTTTTACATGGACACATTCAGTGATGAAGATGTGCGCTAAGCCATGTGCTTACGCCTGAATTACATGCAAATAAGAATTTTCTTCATTAGGAAATCTGATTTTCGTAAAAATATTCAAATTCTTTCCATACATAGTGTTCAAAAATATTGTGTCTTATAAAGAAAAACTGTGTGAGTCCCCTACAAGCGCACCATGCACAAAGTCAGAGTTTATCCCGCGGTAGTGTATTTAATAAAATTCCAGTCAAAGTAAGTGTTCTCATCATGCTCAATGGGACAGCCACGGTTAGCCATTTTCAACGAAAATAAAAGAGGAGACACTTCTCTATCTTGGATTGCTTCATATTAGTTCAAGAAAGAATAAAAATTCGAATAAAAAACAGGTTGAATAAAGTAAAAAAGCACATTGACACAATTTTCTTTTGAATTTGCTACTTAGGCTCTATTAAAGGTAAAAGCAAAACAAAGAAAAAATTGCTTTTTAAAAATGCAAGCTCAATATTTTGTTCACGTATCCATGTGTACCAGTGATAAATGTATACATAATAGGCAGTACTATTCAGGCTAGTGCTTCAAAATGTATACATTTTCAGCACTAAATAAAGATGAAAAAAATATATGATGCATTCATGAACAATTATGTAGCAATAATAATTTTAATCTAATGTGAATTTCCACGAATTACCAAATGTTCATTAACATGAGAGAGTAATAAACAAACCAGTTTGCTAGCAATTGTGTTGTTTGCAATACTGGTTACTACTCATTCAAAATGATTGCACATGCAATAGTCGGTAAGAGTAGGAAATTTATTGAATTACCACGTAAATGAAGAAATAACCAATTAATTCAAAGTTAAGGCAAGAACTGCACCAAATATGGATGATAAATAAGTATTTCCGCTACTAATTTTAATTTGAATGTATTCATTGTTAATTGCGTGCATACAACACTTAGGAATCTGCATAAGCATCCTTGAATTGAATGCCAAAATCAACTAGTGAACAAGATCCAACTTTTGTGTATCTATACCCACACTAGTGATGTGCCTGGTTTTTGGAAGCACAGTTTGGCACTTCACGGCACAGCACGGTTTTTAAAATTTAAAACTTATGCATTTCTCAAGTATATAAAATGATTAAAACCAGTATATTATGTTTTATAAATAAGAAAAAGATCATATAGAAAATATATTAGGTAGAATAGCAGATCGAAAAATTTCGATGTTGTTCACGTGAAAAACAAAAAACTTTTTTTTGAAAAAGTTTTGATGTAAAATTTAATTATTCTATTTAAATATATGCTATTCTAACAGTATGACATTTAAATAAAGATAACTAATATATTAGATCATAAACTAAAAAATTTAAGACATTACATTACATGTAGTAAATTATACGTTATGTATCAAATATGCCTCACGACAGTTTGACAAAAATCGCAAAACATAATACTTAATACATCTGTAAGCAATGATTTGAAATTCTACAAAAAGTCAAACAGGATATCTAAAAAATCTAATTTAAGCCCAAACTGCAACCAGAGAAACAATTTAGCTTTGTTTACATTTTCAAATAATTTTCTCCAAGGTTATAAAAAAATTCTCGCATATTATCACATCCATAGGCAAGTTTTCATCCCTGTTTTGGTGAAAGTTTGTGATAGTGTTGAAAGTACATAAGATAACAATTTTTATGCAAAAAATTCAAATACGTCCCATACCTAGGGCTCAGACTTTTTATCCAGTGATGTTTTCCGATTTTAGATAGCTTTATTATATTTAGTGAGTAATGAGGGTTTTTAAAAATTTTTAGAAACATCACAAATTCTGAAAAATCACTGGGATGTTTAGGCTTAAATACACATTATGTGGAATAAAAAACTTACCCGTAACCGATAATATTTACGCACATCCGCGAGTAGCATCCGCACATCACTAATTCGTGCTTCATACAAATGATTTCCTAACATCAAGTATTCCGTTCAGTTTTGAATTGCTTATATTGAATCCCCCCAAAATTTAACACCCGATATTGTATTTTTTTATGAAGATATTAACAATATGTCCAAATCATTTGTGATTAAACAACGTTATTTAAGTTTATTGTCAATCCTATATAATAGCACTTATGCCTTGCAAGGTGACCGTTAATGGTCGCATCATGCATGGTTACTTCTTTTTTTCTTTTTGGTAGATATGTATTTAACAAAAAATTTCCATAACAAAATAGCAAAAAACTGTTGTGTCACAGAACAGGCAAAACACAACACAATACAACAATCATAAATGTATTCGTAAGATATACATTGAAAAAGAGGCTCAAGGGTACTAAATGTTTAGCCATTCTTTTCACACTAATTTTTTTTTAAATATAGTAGATTTATGCTTAAAATTCTTAAGTTGATGAAAAAAATTATGCAACAAAATAATAATAAAAAAAATTAATACATAAACAAAGATTTCCTATGTATGAGTGATGGTTAACAACTTGTGCTGATATATTCCAGCACTTACCACACGCATTCGTTGTTACAAATATTTAGTGTTGAATTTGGCTATACTGAAATTTAATTCAGCCTTTCTGGAAAGTTTGTTGATAGATAATCATATCTAGATATAATTAACTTCATTTAACAATGAGATCAAAGTGATGGCAACAAGTATTTGTAAAATTTCTCATTCTACTTGAAATAATCATATTCTTAATTTCAAGTCATATACATCTAAGATACAGAATAATAATAATAATAAATTTATTGCGTATTATATGTATACAAGATCTACAAACTAACACATGACAAAAGAAAATAAACATGAACAAATAACTACAAATTAATATGTACAATATATAATAATATAATCAACGTTTGAGTGGATGTTTGTGTAGGTGCTCAATGTTGGATATATGTTTCAAATGCACAAAGTGTATTACCGTCCCCTAATGTATACTGTTTTATTAGAAGAAATTGTTTCAATTTTTTTCTAAACTTTTTATAGTTTTTTTCTATTCGTGTTTCATAATCTAAATTATTCCACGATTTAATTGATATGTGATGGAA
>CABFPE010000905.1:220101-232282 GCA_900660155.1 Hofstenia miamia | reverse complement strand
CAACCTTTTAGGTAATTATGACACCAATCTGCTAGCCATTTGGAATGTTGGTTTATTTTGTTGACAAGCTTATTTTGTAAAATAGTGTTGAATGCATTTGAATAATCGAGAAAAAGAACTTTTACAGAAGTTGTTAACTTTTTATTCACATATCTGGCTATAGTATCATATGTAGTATCAAATGTGGCGAACGCTTTTTTTGTTGAAATTGTTTTTGCAATTTCATCAAAAAAATTTTTTGTGAGAGGTTCCTTTGGAATCTCTCATCAAAAAAGCGTTCACCACATTTGTTAAGATTGATTGACAGGTGCTAATTGATGAGTCATAACCTAATGTTAATTCATGAATAATATGAGAGGGGGGCGTGGTTACAGAGTGCAGTTATTTACACATTATATAATCAATCTATGAATAATTTTAGAATTTACATGTGTACGTGTTGGAGGATTTGTTATATATGCTAGCAATCTTAATGAATAATGTATACTAACAATATATCTCATTATTAATGGGTGGTNTGCTAATTGATGAGTCATAACCCAATGTTAATTCATGAATAATATGAGAGGGGGTGTGGTTACAGAGGGCAGTTATTTACACAATATATAATTAATCTATGAATAATTTTAGAATTTACATGTGTACGTGTTGGAGAATTTGTTATATATGCTACCAATCTTAATGAATAATGTATACTAACATTATATCTCATTATTAATGGGTGGTTGTATTGAATCAAGTCAAGTCTATGACATATCATAGTATTTGGAATAATATTTGGTCATTTATATGTAAAATTTACATAGTTGTATAATAAATGTCTTAACAAATTAGCCTATTTGCAAAAAATTTCCTACATATTGTTAATAAATTAGTTGCTTTGTATGCAAATTGATTGATATTTTAAAATATGAAGGCTTATTTGTCTTAAGAAAAATACAAGAATCTTTAAAATACATAATTTTATATAAAATTTTGCATGCATTTTATTTTGGAGGGTGTTAATACATATTCCTTGTCAGATTTATTTTTACATGCTTCTATTTATGTTGAAACATTGTCTGGCATAACATTATTTATATAACTATACCATGTTTAATTTACCTCAATTTTGGAAACATATGTATAATTTCAACAAAGCTCATTAGTAGACAGAAAAGCTGAAAATTCCGTCATTTTAACTAGAATGGCGTGTTTTTAATGCAAAAATAAATCTTTGTGGGAAGATTAATTGCGGAGGATGCCTTCTTATTTACTATGGTAAGTCATTTTTATGCTTCGAAATGTATAATTCTCTTTGTATGTCAGAGATTTCAACGCTTTATAACACATAGCAATGGCGTCACAAAGACTTATATTAAGCAGAATGGGTTACATTTTTACAAATTATATAGAACTTGTGTGCAATCAACGTCATTAAATATATTATTAATGAAAGCGCCATCTATATGTATAAATCCTACTGGCAAGATTGCATGTATAATTTTTCAGAAAAGTGAAATTGCCTTTATCATGTAAGTTTTGATATCACACGTCTGTAATGTTAACTTGTCTTTATGCATAACCCATGTTTTACTTTTTCCAAAAAACGAGTTTGTTTTTATCATACATTACACTTGTAATGAAATACCTCTCTTTTTTCTGTATTTGGATATTACCAAAACGAATGGAATTTTTACAATGGAAAAATAATAGCATATTTGAAAAAAAACAATGTTTAACCCTTTTGCGTGTAATGTATTGATTCCTGTGAGATTATCATTTTATGTAATAGTTAGTGAACTTAACTCAGTTTCATAAGAACTTTGTTATGTACAATACACATATTTTTATGTGTTGTCAATTGGTGAGCAGTTTACAATTTGCAGTGCATATCCAACTCATATAAAACACAGCACTGTGATAAAATTATTTAGTAAAACAGAAATTGTGTTTTTCTTCTCTGTTGAAATTCTAATAATGAACAGANTGAAAATTCCGTCATTTTAACTAGAATGGCGTGTTTTTAATGCAAAAATAAATCTTTGTGGGAAGATTAATTGCGGAGGATGCCTTCTTATTTACTATGGTAAGTCATTTTTATGCTTCGAAATGTATAATTCTCTTTGTATGTCAGAGATTTCAACGCTTTATAACACATAGCAATGGCGTCACAAAGACTTATATTAAGCAGAATGGGTTACATTTTTACAAATTATATAGAACTTGTGTGCAATCAACGTCATTAAATATATTATTAATGAAAGCGCCATCTATATGTATAAATCCTACTGGCAAGATTGCATGTATAATTTTTCAGAAAAGTGAAATTGCCTTTATCATGTAAGTTTTGATATCACACGTCTGTAATGTTAACTTGTCTTTATGCATAACCCATGTTTTACTTTTTCCAAAAAACGAGTTTGTTTTTATCATACATTACACTTGTAATGAAATACCTCTCTTTTTTCTGTATTTGGATATTACCAAAACGAATGGAATTTTTACAATGGAAAAATAATAGCATATTTGAAAAAAAACAATGTTTAACCCTTTTGCGTGTAATGTATTGATTCCTGTGAAATTATCATTTTATGTAATAGTTAGTGAACTTAACTCAGTTTCATAAGAACTTTGTTATGTACAATACACATATTTTTATGTGTTGTCAATTGGTGAGCAGTTTACAATTTGCAGTGCATATCCAACTCATATAAAACACAGCACTGTGATAAAATTATTTAGTAAAACAGAAATTGTGTTTTTCTTCTCTGTTGAAATTCTAATAATGAACAGAGTGGGATTAAACCAGTAATCTCTCAATAAAAACTGAGTGTGTTATCATTACACCACTGTTCACTTAATTCAATTGTAAACTTTATTTGTTATAACATTTGGTTGTTACTAAAATTCCATCTTGCATGCATGCATAACACATAGTACGAATATTAGTATAGCATGGTTAATCAAAGCTTCAATAGAAATTGGAGATATAATCATACTGTCATACAACAGAGAGATATTGATTAATTTTCATGTTAGAGGCCTTAGTGATCAGATGTACTAATGCATTTCATAAAAATAATTAAATTTACAACACATAGCATGGCTTTCTATTATGTCAATCATTCACCATGAAAAAATGAAATGTACGCCAATGTTAAACACATAAAGCCTTGGAGGGTTAAATCAATTACAATGCTAGATCAGATATATTCACCATGTAAAAAGATATAAATTTAATAATTATTAGGGGATGCAGGTGTGCATCTGATCATTATATCTAGTAACACGTCAATAATTTGCTAAAACAATAATAAATTCATTGCAAATGAATGGAATTATATATTTAATGAAAAATCAGCAAAATTCTTGAGTGAAACAAAAACATTGTTCAATATTTACATGGATTGTATGGTAATTTATTTGACAACATAAATCTTATTATAATTTCAATAGCAAATATCATACTAATTTTGTTTAATTATGGAAATATGCTAGGATTTTATGGAAAGTTATATCCAAACACATCAACCAATGCATACTATGAACACGGGATATATGGTGGAAATCATGTTTAATGGTACAAATCAATATTTAGAACTTCAATTTGTTGGATGCACACTACTACTCATATTGGATAAATTTCCTTGATGCAGGGATATGCTGTAAAACAAGGCACCATCATGAAAAAACGAAATCCAATGTATAAACACACATCATGATCATATATTGATGGAATAAATGTAAAGTTCTGTAGCATTTGTGTAAACTCTATACGTTTGTGTTTTTAATTAAATAAATCTACTGATATTATTTTTCCAAGTTGCAAAATGTAATGCATTGTTCAGTTTTTATGGAGATTGAGTCAAGGATGGTTGAATTTCTCCACTGCAGGTAAGTTATTTTTACAATTAAATAATACAATTAAGTGAAAAATGATTTCTTGTACATGTTTAAAGTCAATAAAAATTTCTTGGCAAGACTTAATTTGCAAAATGAAAACACTACATATATTATCAATGCAATGTGTAAAGAAACTAAATTATGAAATGGAAAAACGATAGCAAAAACTGTAAAAAGAATTTCTTCCTTCATAGCATTAAAATGCCAGCTCCTTCACAACTGGTAACAAGTAATTTGATGTTGGGAAAGAATACGTATTGACATGATCATGATAAATTCATCTTTACATTGATTCCATTAAAGTATCAGATGCTTTTTTAACAGTAATTTGTTTTTGGTCAANAAAAATAAATTTACCAAGAAATTTACAATAAATAATTAGTGAAATAGAATTAATTTTTAAAATAGTGTTAAAGTTTACAAAATTTCTATTCTATTTTACTTGACTTGACATGACGTAGTAATCATGGTTTCAGTTTAGTTTTTAATGAAGAATGCATAATTTAAAGCATTTTTTCACCCAATTAAGATGTTTTCACTTTAAAAGATTTTGTTTATCAAATAATCATCTTGACATGCAGGAGATTGAAGGCGCTAATAGTTTTCATCATAGTGAATTCAAGTGGATTTTTCATTATAAATCTTAAAAGATCAAATTAACTAACTTTGTTTGCCAATTTACAGGCATTTGCACGTTTAAAATGGGTATGTATCATGGATTAACGAGTGTGTCATCATATTTATGCATTAAAGTTACAAAGCAGAAAACCATAGTGATGTATGTAGCTATGCAAAAGTCAACAAAATTAGGTGAACACGTGAAAAACATGTAGTTGGTTGTTTTATCAATCATGATACCTTGATTGAAATCTAGCGTGTTTTTTGAGTTGTGTGAAATGGTTACAACAGCATTTACTATATTAAAGAACTATTCATTTGTTGGATGATGAAATATACATTATTGCAGTACATCAATCAAGGGAAAATTTTGACTGTCTCCCTCATCATATCCAACCACATTCAACTGGTACAAACGCAATTTCATAACATCAGCTTTACAGAGGGAAACCTTACAATGAATAAATGATGACTTTATTGAATCTCTTAATTTGTTGTGTAGAAATGAAACAGTGTTTTTGGCGTACAAGTAATTTTTGGTGGGCGAATTAATGTATTACTGTTAAGGATACATCAGCTTACTTAAATGACATTTGTATTTCAAAATTCTTAGCAACTTGTATTCTAATTACCAACCATTTGGATTTTTGCATCTGAATAATACGCTATTAACTAGCTTTGTTTACCTATTTGCAAAGATTTTAGGAGTTTAGAGTGGTTAATTCACGATTTTTATGTGTTAATGGCTTATTCACCTATGTCCATTGATTTAATATTTCTATTTTCACCAAACACGCTTTTGTTTTAAAATGATTTTTATTTGTTAATGATTTATTTTATTCGCCTATATATGTGATGTAATATTTCTATTTTCACCAAACACATTTCTGTTTTAAAACGATTTTTATATGTTAATGATTTATTTTATTCGCCTATATACATGATGTAATATTTCTATTTTCAAAACACACCTTTGTTTTAAAAAGATTTTTTTATATTATTATTATATTTTTGTCCCCTATATGTATAATGTAATATTTCTATTTTCACCAAACACATTTGTTTTAAAACGATTTTTATATGTTAATAATTTATTTTATTCGCCTATATATGTGATGTAATATTTCTATTTTCACCAAACACACTTTTGTTTTAAAACGATTTTTATTTGTTAATGATTTTTTTTATTTGCCTATATACATTGATGTAATATTTCTATTTCCATTGTACATGCTTTTGTTTTAAAAACGATTTTTATATTTTAATAGTTTATTTTCCCATATACAATGATGTAATATCTCTTTTCACTAACTGAGCTTACATTTTTACAAATTATATAGTACTTGGGTGTTATCAAATGTCACTAGATATTTTATTTTGGAATTGTTCTTATCATTTTCATTGCTCATGGTTTAGGTCCGTGGTAGCAATAGGCCTCCTGGGGAAAGCCAGCCACATTAAATAAATGTCTTAATGCATTTCTGATGGCCACCTACTGGGTGAATGTGAAAGTGCCATCATATTTTAGAATGAAGATGGACACTTGAATGTTGTACAATGCTGAACTTTGTCACTCAGAGTTGTTGTGTAATGTATGCTTTTACAATTTACTTGCAATTGCTAAAGAAATTGTTGTTTTCCATCTCTTGCATATTTGTTTTGATCGATATTAATGCATTTAGAAACACGATCTAATGCAAATAACACATCATTTTTGTTTGAAATATTTGGGTTTTCAATCTATGAATTGTTTTCCTTAAAACATGGTGTTGCATGTTTAAACATTGTTACAACAAACACGCCCTAAGTGAAATTCGCCATCAAAAATATCAGTTTGCCTAAATCCTATAAATAAAAAATTATCACTTTGATCTAAACAAATTGTCTAAAAAATTAATTTGCTCAATTTAGTTTTGTCAAAAATATTTCGTCGCTAGATGGCATCCAATAGAATCACTTCATTTCCACATGGCAAATAGTAATGGGGTGTTACAAGAACTTCAGGGTGTCCCATAGGGACGTCCTAGCGCTCTCTTTAACTACTACTATTTCACAGCTGTTTTGTTTGGTAATTTTTTTCATGTTTATAACATTATTTAATAATTTTTAAGTTCTTCATCATCAAGAAACTTTTCACATAAGTGAATTGTGTAAGCAAATTTACAAAAGGGAACTATTCTTCATTATTGCACAATGTGCAGAATTTTTACAAAGCAGCAACAGCATGCACAAATATTCAAAATATATAGTGGCCTGCTTTTGAAATCATATTGTTGCAAGTTCCAGGCCGTGTTTTGCTAGGTTATGATTATATAATAAATATCTCTAATATTCCAGGAGCGCCTCTTAATTTGGATGCTTTAGGCTATGGCCCATGTAAATGATGGCCATGCACATTGCAGCAATTCTAAAAAGGAGGCAAAATATATTCTATTTTTTAATACCTATTTCTGTACAAAGACTAGAGCATGAAATAGATTCAATCATAGATTTTCTCCAATTGCTAAGAGATACAATTGAGCACATGTTCCTATTAATATTTTGTAAATATAATCAACATGACAAGCACAAAATTCGGACGACTGGTTTAGGAATACTTGTTTATCTAGAACATAATTCACCCATAGATGTTCGTTTTCATTAATAATTTTATTTTGGTTGAGTTTTTAAAAATTTAAAGGCATCAATAACAGTATTTACTATATCTTTGAATGATACTTCAAGCCAGCAACATTTAGGTCATATATTGTCACATTTCTTTATTGTCTTCAGAAAAATATGATAAATCTTTTGAACAAATCTACATGAACGAATATTTGCAATTCAAAACACTTTTCACAGTATATCTAACAATATACAAACAATCTTCTTATTCCCAGTCTGTTATGTTAACATCATTAAATGAGTTTAAGACATTTCATCAACATCTGGAATCTGGAAAATATTGTATGATAGCATACTATTTTTAATATCAATGCAAACAATAAAAGCCTTACATTGAGTTTGTTTTTGAGAATCTTTGTACTTTCACTCAATGATTGTGCCTTGCATAAGCCTGATTTGTAGTTTTTTGTATTTCATGCATTCCTTAAAGTGGACAATACAGCTTTGAATTTTTCGCAAATAGCAATAATAAATACATCTAGTTTAATCTCAATAAAATTAGAGTAAATGTCCGTTGAACTTACACCAGCAGCTGGCTAAGACAGGCTGTTTGAAATTTTCTAAAAATCGAAATGTTGATGAGCTTTGTCAAACACTAAAGCCTTGAAGTCCAGAAATAATCTTATTAATAATGTCTATTGAACAGTGGTACCCTAACTAATAGCATTCATTTGTATTTAAAAATGTCCTCTTTTTAAAATTTCTTGTAAGATGTAGTGAGCTGCAGATGTTGCAAATTTGAAAATTAAATCAAACCGTACTATAAACCTTTGGTGTACTTCTTTTTCAAATGTGCAAAATGAATCATATACTACAAATTATTTGAGTGTGATCTTCATTTCTTACGTATAACCTTCAAATAATTATCTAATGATTGATAATTAATCTTTTAGATATCTTGCAACCATACTCTAGCATCGCCTGAATATCAAAGCAGGGAAAACTTAAGTAATTTGATCCAGTGTACGTGCCAGCAATCACTGGTAGCAAACATTTATTAGCATTCGAGCAGGTAATTAAAGTAAACCATACGAGAGAATGCTGTGTACTACACTGCTTGAGCAAGAAGCTAGAGTAAACACTAACCATAGTAATTAGAGTGTGGGCACTAAGGGGCGTATTTAGGGGCGCTTGTGCCAGGCCTCCCCTTTGGGGCAGGCCAATTTCAACTCATTCTCATACGATCTGATCGATATATTGATGAACAGTCTTTTTGTTTGACATAAAGTGCAAAAAAAGTAGATCAATTCAAAATTACTCTATTGCTTTATTTATTTAAACTTTGTTTAAATTCGTACATCTTTAACCAGTATTTAATCAAATTTCTTAAAACATTTCCAAGAATTTTTTTCACAATTACTAAAGAAACTGCTGAAAAATTGTTACACTTTTATTAACAACAAATTAACTTACTGCTTTTCAAAGCAAAATGTCAGAGCCTCCATATATTTAGGAAAGATGTAATATGTTCTAGTTTTTTTTACTCCAAACGTAATATTTTCGTTAAAAATTTGAAGGTTAAATATTTGTAAGTAATCTAAGCATAAAATCAGAATAGCAAAATTAGTATTTAAATAAAGCCATTGATTAAAAAGTATGCATTATATCATATTTTACATACTTGAGGGAGAGTCAGATATTCTTTGAATAGAGTTAGCTTCAATTATTTCTGAACATTTCGTGCAATAAACATACAATCTTTTGAGAATTGTTTTTCACAGAGTACTTTTGAACGAAGCAAATACTTTTAGCCAAACAAAATTCACACTAGCAGCTGAAAAAAAGTTAAATTGAGCAAATACGGTTTTGTCGTCATAATCCGAAATTCAATGTGAAGCACAGCAGTTTAATCATTAAGAATATAATAAGAAAAACTCCCAATCAATGGAAAGAATATGCGCATACGTTTCTATCTGCTGTTGCTTATTATAATCTTATAAAAATGCTTTAAATATTTCAGCGTAAAATATCGATTTAATAATTCACCTTTTTAAAATTACTGCAATGTTCACGGCTATGATTTACGTGGGCCATGTGTAGACTTATACAATTTAATAGTGCAACATATAAAATTCACCTAGAGGTTTTTGAATTTGAATTAAGAACCATAATCTCAATAAAAAACTCTAAGCAGACTAGAGAGGTGAGCCTCAAAATAACGCCAGACCTGCTTTAGTGTTCACATCCTTTACATTTGGATATAAGAGCAATTACCATTTCTTTCAGGCAAATATTTTTAGACCAACCGAAATTTCATGATGGTTATTTGAGGTTAAGGGATCCCAAATTTATTTACTTTTCAAATTTTCTAGGGAGCATATTCTGTCTGCTCTACAAGCTCCAATCAAATGGGTCGTAGTGATATATGCAATCGAAATTGGCTTCCCACTGGAAAATACGCTAGCGCATAGCTAGCGATTATCTAGCATACATACTAGCACTTTTTGGACGTTTGGTTTTTCAAGCGACGCTAGAGTTTGTTGCGCGAGTGACGCTAGCAGTTTTTTCACTTATATTTTGCATTTTATACAACTTGTTTTATACGACTCCGAAATAAAATATTTAAATGCAGGTTTTAAGAATTTATCAATGTATCACCTAATGCATTCTTTTACAAATCTTCAATATTGTATTACAACTTTATTAGTTGCAGAAACAATTGCTCAGCACAGCATGTATAATACTGCACTATAAAAATAAAAAACATGCACGACATACTCATAAATAAACATAGTTAACCACAAGAAGTATCAATTGCAAACTCGAACACGTAGCATTGACATTCAATTACATTAGCAAAAAATACAATTTTATATTTATTATGTAACAATCCAAAATGTCCTTGTATATATTCTTTAACAATTTGGTAATCATTCTGGCAATAAAAATTTCAATGAAATATTTCTAATTTGTATAGATTGCAAAATAATTTTTAGGGCATTGCGATAAAACAGGAAGTCAAAGGGAGATTTAGTAGGTTTCAAATAATTCTAAGCTAGCGCTGGCATAAGTTGTTCTTTTATTAATCTAATATTCACGATTACAACTAATGATAATTTGAAAAATGTTGATTTTAAACCACATTTAAATTAAATATAATTTAATACTTGCTTGCATCATATTTAAATTGTTTAATTTACTATAGTCTTTCTTTATTAAGATATATTTAATATTTAATTGGAGAATTTTACAATTTTGGATAATAACAACTTCTTTTTAAAGCATTTTGGTGGAACATATTCCCCCTAACTGCTAGAAGAAGAAAATTTCTGTTTTAACACAGTACTTGATACGGTTGGAAAACATTTCTGCTTCTAATACAATGAATTTCAATGATTTAATATTGAATGCAGTTGATTCTGAAATGCTGTAAAATCATGCAACAAGTCTGATATTGTTGCATTGATCTTGATGGCTCTTGAAGACGCTCGTATAAGACCTACTATTGATGCTTCCATAGAAGAAATTTCCAGTAAATTGGATAAAATTTCTAAATCAATGCCTACAGTGACGCCCCCTCCAATACAATGCCTCTACAAACTATGATCTAAACTCCTTTCTAACATCGATTAAAATTCGAGGAATTAAAGAATCCCTCAACAACACGCCTTGAAAAAAAGATTAGGGCATGATCATGCATGTGTAAAGGACATTCTCACACATGTAGCTGCCAGAGACACACCAATACGCAATATTTATCGCCGAGGTCACTTCTCAGTTAAGTTCTGAATGCGACTGTAGTAAAATAATTAGTGTTTCTTCATGTCTGAAATCTTATCACACTCCTGTCTTCTTACCTCACGATTTATCTCCTTATGATCTAGAACTTGAGTCCAACATGCTCCTTGTTCGTCGTGAGTTTTTCAAAGTTGAAGTTAATCATTCCCATCTAAAAATTCAACCTTTTTATAGAATATGTTATTTATGTATTCTCACCTGCCTCTCATATGAAAAAATTATTACACACCTTGAGTGACGTCATCTCCGCTCTCACCCAGACTTAAATATATTTATGTCCCTATCGTAATACATGCACACATTTACAAATTTGTGTTTATAAATAAAACTATTGCATTATTTATATTTCAATACGATTGGGGTTAGTCTCCAATTCAAGTTACACATGATAAAGTTTTCAAAATTGAAACAGATCTTATATTGAGCCGCCCTAATGCAATTGAAATCATAGTACATTTTCAATATAAATTTATAAAATTATCGAATTTTTTTTTGAAATACTAGGATTATGCCATTTTTTTAATCATTTTTTCGTTTCCATACCATTGGGGTTATTCTCCCATTCAAGTTACACATGATAATGTTTTCAAACTTGAAACAGATGTTATATTNTGTGGAAACGTATTGAGACGTTTTAGAGGAAAACTATAAAAATAAAAGACAACGAGAATTTTGTGAACTTTAAAATGGTTAAACAAAAAAGTTATTTAATTAAACTGGTACTTCATAATTATTTGAAAACACTTACCAAACAAATTGGTTTGCTTTGCAAAGTTTCTACTTGATTTCTTCAGAATGGAAACGTTGGAACATCTTGAAAGCGCCTTTGCGACATCGCAAATTTCTCGATCAACTTATTTTCGAAAGCTGAAAAAAGGTGAATCTCTCAAAAGAAGAAAAGGAAGTGGACGCCCTCGAAAAATTATTGGAAAATTCATTCAGAAAACAGTCACAATTGCTCTCAAAAATCCCTATATTTCTGGGAAAAAAATTGCAAACCGACTTCAAACTGAAGCCGACATCTCTGTGCATGAAACCACAGTTCAAAGAACACTGAAAAAATCGACTTCTGATTACAAAAGAACATCAAGAAAAAAGATTAAATTTCGTGAAAGATTGGAAAGACTACATTGTTGAAGATGTTTGGATAACTGATGAGTGCGTATTTCAACTACACAGAAACAAAGTACAAGTGTGGTCGTCAAAGAAATGTCCAAGACCAACAAAAGCGGTTCCAAAGTTCGACCAAAAAATTATGGTTTGGGGAGCACTTTCT
>CABFPE010000905.1:180383-195166 GCA_900660155.1 Hofstenia miamia | reverse complement strand
GTTGTCTTGCTGATGTATTTGAATTGATTGGTGAGTAATTTTCCATGTTTACCAGATAAAAATATTTGTCATCACTCTATTAGCCTTGCAGATTCAAAATCATTTTGCCCACTACAAGACAGTAGGCTAATTTATTTTCTCACTGGTATTTGCAGTTGAAATGGGAAAATAAAAATCTATTATTTACTGCTGTCGCTGAATACTCATGTCGTAATGTGCTAATTTCTTTTTTTTAATTTCTTTTATTTTTAGATGAAGACATATTTCCTGAGATTCACAAATTGTACAAGTTTCTCATGACGCTTCCCAGTACCAGTTGCACTGTTGAAAGAATGTTTTCTACAATGAACCGAATAAAGACTAAATCACGGAAGTCAATGTTGACAACACGCTTGTCGAATTTGTCCTTGATTTCATTTGAGAATGAACTTACAAGTGGTCTGGACTATGATAAAATAATTGATATCTTTAAGAAAAATTCACGACGTCTTTTATTTTAGGTTTCCCACAGTGGATATGTACTATTGAACGCTTATCATTTCTATTTGTATTACCTACTATATGAAGTGCATTGTAACTAATTGGAAATAAATAATGTACGAAATTACATATATCTTACTACAAATTATATTATTGTATATATAACATACTCCAGTGTGTTTTGCCTCATTGATATAGCTACGGAGATGTATATTATAAATTCTAAGTTGTTATATAGATACCGATAGGCCTCCAAAAAACTGACCGGGCCCCCCTAAAGTAGAGATCTTGGCTACGCCACTGCTATATCTAAATCATTGTTTTCTATTTATATTTACATTGTCCTTACAAGAGTTGATATGTTCTTAAAAAATTCAATTGTTGATATTTTGCGACACATTTTTTTGTTAAGATATGTAAGAAATGTAAATTACTGAAATTGAAATTTTTGCAAATGACATGCTTTAATCACGAGCACTGCATACAAGTTTTCAATTTAAGTTAAAATTTAGCACTGTTATAATATGGAAACCATTATATTTCTAATATTTCATAAATCCTTACCTCAAAATTACATGGAGTAAATTGCAAAAAATGAAATCAGCCTCATAAGTAACAAAGCAGCCTCATAGTATTTCGCTTGGTGAGAAGCCAATGGGGATAATTCCAAAAATACTTAGGCATTAATATTCTGGTTTTTAACTATTAGCTAAAATTATACATCCACATGTGGTTATGGCAGAGCTTGTATATCTCTTCTCTACTACGTTCTAGCGGGAAGTTTAGCTTAATGTTACACAACCTAAGACTTTGTAAATATGCAATATTGCATTTCAACCATACTGGTTTTTTGGCCTTGTTTGTAGACGTATGTCAAAATAAACAAAAAACAAGATGTTAAGATTAAACGAGATTTTTAGAGTTAAAATTTGGTCCTCTAAGTGCATTACCTCCTCCAACAATTTACAATGTGCAAATTATGTGGATACATGTATATATAATAGAAATAAATATGTCTTAGAATGTATGGAAAGGAATAATAGGATTCAATATATCTAATTCTAATTTAGCTGTAAATCGCACGAGATTATATTTTTGAAAATTTGGCTTTTCCTATTCAATGACCATATTTTTGTGGTAAAATCAAGCATATTAGAACAGCATTACACTTTTTATGAATTGAATGCTTGCGTTAGACTCAACCTTCTCCACTAGAATTTTGATTGTATGATCTCAAGGCAATGAATAAAAATGCTCTATCTTAAGCATTAACTGGCATGCTTAAGTTGAAGAATATTCATATTCTATTGGACAAATTAAGATTTTTAGTGGACGTCCACGATTGAATCATGCCAATCAAATGTGTTTGCATAAAATAGGTACTTTGCTTATTATATAAATATGAATATAAATAATCGAATTGTGATATTATTAATTCTCTAGAGTGGAATTCCGCTTTAGGTGCAGAAGTCTAGAGAAATTACTTGTTACGTAGAAATATATCCCTTTTGATTGTTATTGTCTTCACTAAATTTAGGGCTTTACACTTTCATCACAACAACTTCTACATTTAATTTGAAATATGCAATAAAAGATCTTCTTAAACTCAGTACATCGGATGCTGAAACTAAAATAAAATCCTTTACAAAGACGAAATTACGAACTTTTTTATTGAATCCTGTTACTAATATTCAACGACATTTTGAATTGAAGAATCATTGAAAAGAATTTCAGGAAAAAGTTTTAATGTTGTTACAGTGTCTTTTTGATCTATTACGTCGTTTTTGTAAGTGCAGTGATTTATCCAGGGCACTTTGGAAAGGGGAGAGCTCCTTGAGTCCCCCCCCCCGAGTTGTCTAGTTAAACATCTTCAACGTATTACCAGTGCAGAAATTCATGATCATTACCTGGGGAAGAATATTCAAAACGAGCTCATTATTGTAGTACCCGATGCTGTAGTGCGTGCTATTCTTCATGACATCAAGAATGCAAAATATTTTTCAGTAATATTGAAGTGTACTCCACACATAAGTCACAAAGAGCAGATGTCATTAACTATCCGTTATGTATCAGATGGAGTTAATGTTTGAAGTGGCGTTGGTTGGACATGAACGATTTATTAAGTTTCTTCTCGTGGAAAGTACTACTTGACAGGATTTATGCAATGTACTGGTGAATGAGCTAGAGATCCTTGGATTGAATGTTCAAAATATTGGTCGACAAGGTTACAATAATGGTGCGAAGATGAAAGGAGCCCATTGTGGAGTTCAAAAAGGGCTTTTAAATATTAAAAGCAGAGCATTTTTACTGTTTTTGGAAATGTACAACGCGTGTACACTATCTTTTTAGCATCTACAAACAGATCGTCATTATTTACAAAGCATGTTTCCGCAATCTGTCTGTAAAACTTCTGTTTGAAACAAGGTGGGAATGTAGACAAGATAGTGTCAAAGCACTTCGTTATCAATTGACTGAAATTTGCGATGCACTTGATAAATTAGCTGAAGAAGCTAATGATGCGATAATTAAAATTGAAGCAGAAACATTGTATGAAACATTGAAGCAGTACAAATTCTTAGTGTTATTTGTGCTATGGAATGAAGTGCAATGGAATCATACAACAACTTGATAACTTGGCTAAAAAAACCTATGTGTAAATGGGTATATTCAGAATCTTGTTACAGCAAATGAATTGGCTAAAAACATTGAAACTGTTGCAATCTTTCCAGCCAAACGTCAAAGGAAAAGGCAGAATGATAAATCGGAGCAAAATTTCATACTTGGTTCTGAAGTTGAATATAGGATAACTTGCTTTAACAGATTTGTGGAAACTGCAATTCAATTTCTGCAAACGAGGAGATTTGAACAGCTGAAATCAAACAACAAACTATTAATGTTTCTTGTCAGTTTCAAGGGCCTTCAGCGTGATGACATAAAAAGTTTACAGAAAACTTCGAGCAAACATTGACGCTATCAACAGCCTAGTTGGCAGATGTTTGTGGTCAAGAAATAGCTGATGAAATGAAATCTTTAAGGAATATTCTACCAAATCTTGAGATTAGTCTATTTATACTTTATATTAATATAATTATTGCAGAATATCACGATAAAACATTTTCTAGACTCACGTAATGCCAAACTTAAGTCTTAATTTTCACTTAAAATATCCTCCTTATACAAGCCCGACCTGGGCCCCGCGCAATCCGTTTTGCATTGGGCCCTGCAATTACTAGGATTGGCCCTGCATATATATATATATATATATATATATATATATATATGTGTGAAGAGTTTACGCAAAATTTCAATACTTGAAAACTTGTAATATCAATTCTACTACCTACTTATTTACTTTAATACTAGAAATTGTTTCTAAAGTTCATCAAAATACCAAGTATTTAAATTATAGTGCATTGTGGCGAACATTTTAAGCGTATTGGTAAGGAAGGCATACAAGCAAATTTACATTAACTTCTATAACACTAACATTATTACAATTTAATTGATCTTTATGTAAATAATTAACCGAAAATCATTTGATAAACCTTAATGCAATTTATATTTTTTGAAATTCTAAATTACGGATGAATTAAAAAACTTTCTCTAATTTAGTGAGATTTTTAAGAATATAGAAATCAAAACATTTTTTATTAATAGCAGTTACTATAGTTCAACTAGTAACTGCTATAAATAAAAAATGTTGTGTACAAAACCTATTTTACAAATATGTTCAATAATACCATTTTTGTGATAATATTAAATAATAATTTGAAAGTAAATACATTATACGTACTTCGTACAAATTGTTGGCATGAATTTAAATTATTGGGAGATGCCAAATATTTGGATAAGATTTGCAAATGGATTCCAAATATTTGGCAAATAATTGCCAAATTTTCCAAAAATTATGCAAACTTTCCAATTATTTGGCAAATAATTGGCAAACTTTCCAAATTTTGGGTTAAGTGATTTTTTAGAGTATAGCAAATGTATTAAACAATTACACTCATACAATTTTGCAAAGCATTAAAATTTTGTCAGTTATTTATTTATAACAGCAGTTGATCAAACTGCCTACACAGTATACATTTAAGTGTATACAAAGATGTAGAGACCAACAAGTAATGGTCTAAACTACAAAAATCAACTGCCAACCAATTGCATTTATGCATTGGTATGTCAGTCAACATCACAATTTCAAATTAAAGCAACATTGACTATAAACGAAATAAGCTTGTTTATATTCCATAACAATTCGCTCAAAATTTTGGCAATTATGAATTATAATTTAAACATCTATAAGTATGGTACATTTAAAAATTATTTCTGGTATGAACATAAAAAAGTAAATGAACACAGGTGATAACGTTAGTCCATAACTAGTACTAATTGCGTACTTAAATGTTGCATAAATTATTCTTAGATATATAAATATTTTAATTGTTTATAATAGTAGTCAATAAAAAGTTGAAATTTTCGTTATATTGGTTTCAAAAATGTTTGAAATAGTTTATTATATATTACGCACACTTTTATTTATTCAAATAAGCTGTAAATTAATGAATGTACAAATTGTACAAATTTGGAAAATTTGGCAATTATTTGCAACAAATATTGGCCAAATATTAGGAATATTTCCATTTACAAAAATTATGCATTTTTATCCAAATATTTGGCAAATATTTGCCAAATTTTCCAAACGTATTTACTAGGGCGTCAAAAATATTTAGCATGTTTAAAATCAAATTTACAATCTTTTACAATCGCGCACTCGCGCGCTTTCTGTGTGAATAGAACTATCTTTAAACATGTGTTAGAAAATATCGCTCGCGCTAGACTTTAATTGGGATTGCGATAAATCTTTCTGTGTGAATGCTCTCTCAGTAACTCAACTGTTTACATCTCTAGCGAGCCCAAGCTCGCACAATCGCGCTGTGTTAACACCCTGGCTTTAATACATTGCTAGAAAATATCGCAATCTCTCTGTGTGAATACCCAAGATTTAAAGCTAGCGCAAGCTCGCTTTCTGTGTGAACGGCAAAAGCTCGCTCTAGCAAGCACAATCTTTCTGTGTGAATGCACCCTAATGATGAGAGGAGTCCTCTAACGAAGCCGTTGTCGGCGAACACGATAGTAGGCATTTGAATTGTTCTCAATAAATCAGTCGCTTGTGCTTAGGCGTCATAAATATTTTTCACGTTGAAGGGCCTGCATAACCGCGCAAACCATGTATCTAAATCAACCGTTGATTTTGTTTTTAAGAGTGTCGATTATTATCCGATTTTAATAGCTTGATTATATAATCAATGATTATAATCAGTCAACCCTGCCTTGCAATCGATTTGCAAATGAAATCGAAAAATCTGCCACACATTTAGAATTTTCGGCAAATTTTCAAACAGTTTTACGAAGACTGGATAAGTTGCGCAAATCAAAATCTGCATGGTATGCCCTGAAACACAGGACTATACATTCATGCTACATGAGATTTCAGGCAGGAATGAGGGCAGAATATTCAGAATAAATTCAGTGGACATTCAAAGCATATGTAAGATTCTGGATCTGTTAACTTTTTGTGGTAAGTGCGTAGGTGATTAAAGAATCAGAAGCTGCTCAAAGCCACATCGACTTTTTACGGGCTTTGCAAAATCACAAGCTCATCTCATTAGGCTTAAATTCGGATAATGGCCGAAATGATAGGGCAGAAGACTCAATGTTACTACTAGGAAGGCTACGACATTACTGAACTAAGTTTTCCTCAGAACAACCAGTTTTGGAGAATGATTTATCCATATCCAGCTTAAATAACAAAACAATAAGTGGTTGTAAGTTTAATCGTAAAATTTTTCTAGAATTTATTTTAAATTTAAAATAGTGATTAGTTATATTTTTCAATCTACCTTTATGAGATTATTATTTGTCCCTGATCCCAGTGAACTGATTTTAACTTCCTGACATTTCTGATTAGGTATAGGACAAACTAAACCCATTGAATAAAGCGTAAATGTGATACTGTGATTCACATCTACACAAGCAAATGTATCTCACAATGTACAGTTACAAGGGGTAGCAGTAAATATCTGCAATGCCGCGAAGCCATGATAATGATGCACTTGGTGCACTCCAGCGCCAAAGCGATTCTTCTATGAGGAGCTCTACTATAGAAATATAAATGAAAAACATTTCTGCATAGAAAATGAAATTTACAGTCTTTCGCGCTCTCTCTCTCTCTCTCTCTCTCTCTCTATATAAATGTATATATATATATATATATATGTATATATGTATATATATACAGGGTGAGGCAGCTAAATTCAGACAAGTTATGTTCATGTTTCTGGTAAGAAAAATGTGAATCTAATAACGAAATTTATTTCAAACAAACAAATTTGATATAAACAACATTTAAATCAAGTGTTCAAAAGGGCCGCCTTTTTGCTTGACCAGCAGTGCACATCTTTTCTTGAATTGACGCACACATGCATTCTCAACCATTTTCTTATCCATTTGCTGATATGCAGCATTCAAAGCAGCATTTAAACTTTCAACGGACGAGTACGTTTTGTGGTTTACCTTCTATTCTAAACATCCCCACAACAAAAAATTCACAAGGATTCAAGTCGGGCGACGCAGCTGGCCATTCTTTCTTGTTGAACAAATCATAAAAATTGACTTGACAAAATTCTTGACATTTATTGGAGGTATGTGATGGAGCCCGATCCTGCTGGAAGATGTATGGCCTATTTTGAAAAGTTCTTTAGACCCAAGGAAGCAGTGTCATGTAAAATGCAGTCTGTGTAATAGTGCTGTTCAATTTTTACACCAGGATCAACAAATTTTAGGTCAGAAATTCCAGAATCACTGATTGCCGCAAAAACCATTACGGACAAAGGTTTCTGAAGCCGTGTAATGTACAATTTCTTCGGGTCAACATTTGCAAGAGATGTGGCATACACTCGTTTATTTTGACTATTTAAACTCTCATTCACTGAAAAAATTTTCTCATCGCAAAAATGACACAGCGAGCGTCAAAATTTGCGAGTCGAGTTATCATTTTTCGAGTTCTTTCCAACCGCAGATGCTCACCACCAGCACCAAATAATTTATTTCTTCTTGTCTTATGAGCTGTTAACTTTAAATCTTCACGTAAAATGCGACCAATAGTTCTTTGTGAGGTATTATGCTCAGCTGCCAGGATTCTTTGAGATCTCGCAAGGGTTTCGACGAATTTTATCTCCAATATTCTTTGCGATTTTTTCCCGTTTCTTCGACTTTCTAGACGATGTTGCACGAGCTGTTGTATTATTTTTCTTGTAATTCTTGATTACTCTGTAGACTGTTGATCGATTATTGCTTTTAAGCTTCAAAGCAGAAATAATTTCAACAGCAGAGTTACCAAGTTTTAATAATGTCACGATTGTATCGCGTTGCACTTGTTCACTCATTGCACTAAAATGAAATTTATTTAATTAACACGCTTTAATAATGTCACAATTGTTTGTGTGTATAACACAACAATTTAATTGAGACAATTTTCATGTTTATGTAATTGTCTGAATTTAGCTGCCACACTCTATATATATATATATATATATATATATATATACGGGCTTTGAATACAAAACATCTATAATGCCCTGGATCCAAAAAAATCTCTACTATGGCGGAGAGCGTGGGTCCAAAAAAATTTTTTTTTGAAAGAACCTAAAACTCATACAAACGAAATAAGACCCCTATTCCAAATGCGCAATGTAAAAATTTTTGGAAAATAAATTATTCTGGCTTTCCCGCACAATGATTACATACAGAATCCAATCAGTTTTATTTAGGACTTGTTCTTTAAATTCAATATGGGACTTAGCATTCCTATGTCACATCAGAACCTTAGGCGTAGTGACTGCTTTTTAGCATACCACTTGTTGAAATCAAACATGCTACTAGAAAGGACGAACGACCTTTAACTGAAATAGGCATGTAGCTCGGTAATGAAATTTAGTCCACAGGCAGGACGCAGAAAATTAAATGACGTTATCAATTTGATTGTTTCGCTAAAGAGTTACAATAACATAGGAATAATCATAGTTCATTAGTTAATTTACAAACTCTATTATGTATACGCTTCTTCACTCATTTCTGTGTAAGAGGAGCCAGTGTCGTAAATAGTTAAAAGTGTAATTTCACTAGACATGGGTGAAGGTGGTCTTCTTTCATCAAGCTTTCTTTTGAAGTATCTTCGTGCTCGATGTTGAAACATTAAAATTCGCCCCAATGTAGCGGAAACTATCTTGAAAGTGACAACTATGACTAAGACGAATGCAGTTGCATACAAATGATATATACCGGCAATTTCGTAATCAGGTTTATAAAAAGCCATATTTGTATACGACTTTTCAAGATCGATGGTCTCATTAGTCCAAGACATGAACAATAAGCAATTGCTTACATTAACATCACGCTTTTCTCCAAAACCTGGAAGGCATTCGCATTTTATCCTATCTTTATCAATAATGCATTTTCCATGATCAGTACAGTAGCTTGTACAGAGTGTAGGATCCAACATTTCACATCTTTTTCCAGCAGTGAACTGTTTGCAGCTGCACACAATTTCATCCTCTGCGACTATAGCACAAAATCTTGTGTTCCTCTCGTGACAGAGCTCTTCATGCACGCAAGGATCGTATTTTATGCAGCGACCATTATAAAATATATATCCTTTCACGCATCTGCATCGAAATGAAGTAAGTGGAAAGGCCCAGTTATCCATTTGACCAAAGCTTCTGCCCAGAGATGGCTCAGAAATATAACAGGAGTCTTTTATAGCATATATCAAATCATTACATGGACGAGTGGAGCATGGATTAAAGCAAAAGGCTTCATCACCTTTCATGCATTTAAATAAATCGTCTGGAAAATTCGCTTTTCGCTTGTATAGAAATCCCCCATACCAACATCTACCATATTTCGACATACACATTGGCTTTAGATGGAAGTCAAAGTCCTTTTGACTGTATCCCAATGCTTGAGACACCAAAATGTCAATAGTTCCTTTTGAAGATACGAAGTTTCGAATTACACTCATTGCTTGTTGAAATAGCAAAACGAAGCCAATGCTTTTGACGTGCATGCTTATATTTTGCTGTTTTGACGAGGGAAATGGAATTTTTAATGCTTGTAACTTCTATTGGTATTGTTGTTGCTGAAAATAGTAATGATAAAAAAATTAAAATAGTTGTAACACTTATTCTGAGAAATAAATTGAAATTGAACCCTCTGAAATCGGTATTCTGGGCTTGCCAATGATAGATCGTTACTTTTGAATTCATTAACTGTACTCTCAGCTACCTGTGTTGAAATCTAAATTATTACAATGTATGCGATATGTAGCCTCATAGAGCAACTCAGAAAATGTAACGTTTTAGTTTTTTAACTTCGGACCGATTTGGGTAGATTGTGCCAAAAAATGGCGTTTCGGTTTGGTTTTTTTAAGAAAAACAGTTTGTTCAAACTATAAATTAGGGTAAAATGTTTTCAATTGGTTTCAAATTTTTTCCTAGTTAAAAAAGTCAAAGCAATATATTTGCTCACAGAAACAATTAAATTACAAACTAAATATAAAATATATAATAATAATAATAATCTGTGTGTGTCTATGTATGTGTTCAGCTCAGTGTAAAATATCAGAAAATGTAATTAGCACGTTTGTGTCTCCGATTGTATTTTGCCAACGTAAAAGTACAATTTTTTTCTAAATTTTTTGTACTTTTTTTCTACTCTAATTTCATTTTCTAAATCATTCCAAATATTAAAGGCTGCTCGACGAAATACTGCTGCAAATATATTTAAGCGATCATGATAATCGTGGATTGACTTTAAGTATTTACCTAGAAAAGAAATTTATTGTCGGCCATATTTATACTTAAATTAAATTGAAGCTGCATGGAATTGCACTTGATGTAGTGAAAACAATATATTGTACTTTCGTCTGTATTCACTAACATGATCATGCTTGCGTGTAAAATTTAATGATTTTAGTGACTAATTAAAAGTTTTTGATAATAAATACCGGCATTTTGTTTTAAAATTATTAAATAAAAATGAACAATGTAATTTCGATAATCAAAATAAATGTAAGAATTGAACGTGATAATCTGGTCTCATATTTCTGAGGTGGCATAGGTATTGCTAACGCCAGAAGTAATTTTTTGTAAATTTTTTAGGAGAAATTTATTAAATTTTAAATCTTTATCAATATCAACGCCTAAATATGTAACTTGATCATTTTGTTTTATTGGAACACTGTTAACAATTAATTCGATCTTGTTTATTATTTATTTTACGGAATTGGTGCAAAATATAATGAATTGCATTTTTTCAATATTAATTTTTAATTGATTGGATGAGAAATTTCTAGAAAATTTTTTGTGTGTTGCACTAAATGTATCATTATCTGTATTTATGAGGGAATTATCATTATCAAATTGATATATTTCACCATGATTTATATGCTTAAGTATGTCATTTACATATATTGCTCTAGTACTGTGCCATGAGGCACTCCTCGATCGGTTTTAATATAATCAGATTTCATATTATTCATTAAAACACACTGTTTTCTATTTTCTAAAAAACTCATAAGTAGCTTAATTGAATTTTGGTGAATCCGTAATTAATTTAATCGCCAAAACGTCAAAATTCATTGAATTAAAAGCTTTGCTTAAGTCTAGAAAGGCCATGCAACAGGATTTACTCTGAGATTTATTTGAAGATATTTTCTCAGTAATTGAAATAATTTCATCGCTTTTACTACGCTTAGAGCGTAAACCATATTATTTAGATGATAAGATATTCTCAGATGCAAGGTATTAATACTAGCCTATAATTTTTAGCAATAAGGTGATCTCAATTTTTACACAAAAGTGTTGTATCTGACTTTTTCATTATCTCTGGAAATTCGTTCTCAACTATACAATGAATAAATTCAAATGATAGATGGTCGCCAAATGTATGAAAAAATTTTTACTAGTAAAGTAAGGTAAATGAGTTGAACCTGAAGATTTATTAGCGTCTAAATTTTGTACCATAGTTTCTAATTCTCCTAAAGTAGATAGCCTAAATTGAAATGTTGACTTACAATTTGATTGCCAATTACTGATAAAAGAGTTTTAGGAAAATTAAAGTCACCTAATTCTTTAAATTTCCGATTTAAATTATTTAGTATCCTCTTTTTATCAGTAAATTTTTTATTATCAATATAAATTTCTGAAATTTCACTATTAAGCACATTCGATTTTCCAATGAAACGGTATAAAAATGTCTACTTTTTTTTAGAAAAATTCAAGCTTTCAAAAATTGATTTTTAAAGCTTGAATAGTATTAATATAAAAACAGATTGTGTAATTACTGAAGGATTCAAGGATATAAGTTGTATATATATATATATATATATATATATATATATATATATATATTCATAGTTCTGTGACTGAAATATATAATAAGTCACAATTAAATCAATATCTATGCACCACCAGCAGTGCGCAATATATGTTTATGGAAATATATTACATTAAAGTGAAATACCTGTGATTTTGTTTGTCCTTCCCCCTAAAAAGTGAAATATCGTGAATAATGCAATACTGACTTTGAGAAATACAGCTTATTTTTTAGTCAATTTTGCTAATAAATTCAAATTCTGTTCAGCTACAAAATTCAATTTGTTGCAGAACAGTCTTAACATCAGTGTAATCCTCAATCCAGTCTTTATCTTCCTCTGGCAACAGGTGTTATTGAGGCTTGCAGAAGAAATTTCGAAAAATCCAAGGTAGTAGAGACAGCTAGCGGGACGTATTTGAAATTTTCCCATCTGAGTGAGTCATGGATCCCAGCAGTATATGGAAGTACACTTTTACTAATTGAATACAAAAAATATTCATTATGCGAGTTAATGTTTAGGTTGAAATGAAATTAGAAAAATACGAGACTGAAGAGTAAACCTCAAATTCAATATTTGCATTTAGTTAATGTCAGCTTTTTCTTTTTTAGTTCAGATGTAAAAAATACTTGTTTTTGTTGTAAGCAGATTCAACAAGTACGTCTCTCTCTCTATAAGGAATTTGCATTTGAAGAACAATTAATTGTTTATTATAATTGTAATGTACTGCATGGGAACAGGCGTCCTGGAAGACATCCGGTTGAGACTTTAATATTTTAGTTTCAGTCTGGAAAAAGTGACGGTCTCGTCTCGTTGAGACTTAGTCTTAGTGTCGGCTTTAAAATTTGAAAACAAACATTAGATTGTGTATTTGAATTTACTTAAGAATGGTAAATTGAAAGTTTAAAGGCTAAATTTTAACTTGATTAAAATTATTTTTAATTTGGCTAGTTTCAAAAAAGTCTCGAGGGTCATTGTTTCAATGCATAACTTCTCATTTTCCGTCTCAAAATAAATAGTTTTGATGGCAGTCTCAAATTATTGATCGCGTTCTCGGTCTCGAATTCCCTGTCTCCTGGCATGCAGTGGTGGCCAAAAGTATTGAGGCAAAAACAAAAAAACAACATTTTATATATATATATATATATATATATATATATATATATATATACAGGGTGTGACAAAAGTAACGCAAAATATGAAATTTAGATACAATATACATTTAAAACATTAAATTTTTATTTAAACACAAATAAAAACGTCGTTTCAATTCATGTTTGAATAGTAATTCAGTCTTCAAAATGATGACCATCGCTGTTCAAACATTTCTGCAGCCTTGAAGATACCGACTGGCACACCCTTTGGCACAACTCATTGTCAATTGATTGCATACCATCGGTGATTGCAGCGGTCAATTCCTCGATTGTTTGAGGCTTTCTGTTTTACACCAAGTCTTTCAATGTTCAACAAAGAAAAAAGTCCGGTGGGGTAAGATCAGGCATTGACCTCTCTCAGCACAGCAGTTTTAAAATCGTTTATTACGAAAGGTCGTACTGACCTTGGTAGGTCAAATACTGAAATGGTGTTTTCAAACTTCTTCACGAGTCTCTGAATTGTTGATGGTTGAATTGTATATTTAACTCTACATTCAAATGCTTTGCTGTATTACTGTAATTGCTGCAGTTATAAAAGTATTTCACGGCTTTAATTCTTTCTTCGGTTGACAATCTGTTCTCCATTGCCGATTAAATGAATTTCAAATGTTCACTTTTAAATCCAATTTATGCTTAACACAAGCGATGAATCGACAAAGCAAATTTGAAATTAAATTTTTTAAAATTGGCTGAGAAATGAGTCAAGCTAATCATAGATTCTGAACGACCTTAAAAGTATGATTTAAAATTAAGTCGTTCCAAGATTTTGCGCTACTTTTGTCACACCCTGTATATATAACCAAACAAAATATCTAAGCAATATAATACTAAAAAAGAATAAAGTGCTAGTAAGGTGCATATGTTGTGCTAAAAAAGTGCCTCAATGACGTGCTTAGCACCCACATTGCCCTGGACTTATCACACTTGCAGCACATTTTTGAATAAATGCTTTGCACTTAAAGACGTGCTTAGCACGTTTTTTTCATTTTCGAAAAGACTTTGTTTGCACGTGCTAGGCACATTTTTTGCATATTGGGAAGTGGTTTTGACTCTGACTTCAATTTCTTTGAAAGTATTTATTGCTTTATGGCGACTTCACTGAATCGTGATGAATAGATAGGTGTGAAATCTCTACCTGTCCCCAATGTGACGTCAATGAAAATTATAGAAGAAATAAAGTTAGTGATAGAAATTCTACATAGTTGTGGATTTCAGGTTTGCTGCCTTACATGCGACAACAGTCGGGTGAATATATCAGTGTATCGTGCTCTACTAAATCACTTTGACAAACCAACAAGTAATTATATAATATATTTTCCTGATGACAATAAAATATATCTCACTTTTCATGTTGCTTCAAAATCCAATGTTTCTGGATTCAAGAAGGCCACTTCTCGAAAAACTTAGTTTTTTAATTTGTGTTTGTTTTGTTCATATTTGTAGTTTATTTGCTCTTACATGTTTATAATCATTCATTGTACATTATCAGTGATCGTAATTCTATATTTTGCTGTTTTAGGATTTATATTAAAACACATGTTTTACATTCAAAGTTCTCCATTAACAATTATTACATTCATTGTCTATTCCGAAAATTACTTCCCGTCTCATTTTAATAATTACCGTTCTGCATATGGCCAGGCTGTGTTTATCGTTGGCTACGACTTAAGCTATATCAAGGCCTTCTATAAACACGGCCCGGAACCTTGCACCTTGCA
>CABFPE010000905.1:149694-179383 GCA_900660155.1 Hofstenia miamia | reverse complement strand
TATATATATATATATATATGTATATATATTCCGAATTAGATAAAAAATAATGTCGTTCTTCGAGTGGGAGTCGGAGTGTTAATTAGTTTTAGATTATAAATAGCGCATACTTCTTTCAGTGAATTTTTTCATAAAATTGAAAAAGTTGATGTCAAAGTCACCTAATATGCGTAGTGAGTAGTCATTGCTAGGAATATCTGAAATTTCGTTGCATTTATACTTTATATACTCTACAAAAAAATTTTGTTTGGATTATAATTAACATTTTCCGAAGAATTTGTAGGTGATTTAAATTTGATCCATAATGATTTAAAAAACAAAATAATTTGATTCAAATTTTTTAAAACTCTCTACTATTCCTATTCTTAACAGAAACTTAAAAACTTTTGGGGGTCTGGATTGAACAAATTTGGATTGATATCATTGTTTAACCAAATTTATGTGATAAACAATTGAATTTGAGGCAAATTGAGTCACAATTTTACGAAAATGATTTCTATTCGAATTCAGACTTCGGCGTTTAGATAAATATATTTAAAGTTGTCCTTTGTAAATTCTCAAGATTACATTCATCTAAAATTGGAACAGGATTTAATTCTAAATCTGCTGGGGTAATTAAATTATTAAAACAGTATTCATATGTAAAAGTAAGAAAAGATTTACTAAATTTTAGTGATATTTCATAGTAGTGTTGATAATGCAATTTGTTTGCGTATGTGCGTGGTTTTCTCATGTGTATATAATATAGTTTTACATTTTTAAGTATCAATACAAACATAAACAATAATGTTGAATTTAGATCCAAATTTTATATATCGTAGAAGACCTATAATCTACTGATAACGACTGTTTTATTTATTGTATCATATTTTTAACTTTTTATTATTTTTAAATGTAGGTTACGAAGCTGCTGTAGTTTATAGTTAGTTTGCATATTGTTACATATTATCTTGTCGCAGCTAGTGTCGTGCCTTGTTGCTATTTTAACCATATTAAATGTAGGCTAGGAAGCTGCTCTAGTCACTACATAGTTTTTAATTGTTTAGCAGCTAGTGTCAATGCATTTGTTACTCATTATGTTGTTATGTTAACACCACACAACATTGAGTGTGAGAGATAAGTCGAATTGTGACTGGTTTTTATTAGCACTAATAGTTAAGGCACGCATAATGAACATTGTCCTTGTGAGCTTGAGCTGAGTTGCTGGAATATGGAACCCTCGGAGCAGTGGATGTACCCTTGGCGACTGGATCCAGCTTCGGGCAGTTGCCCACTTCTGTAACATCGAACTGGAATCTCTTGGAGCTACCTAAACAGTAGTGGTTACTTATTAGGCTTCTTTGTAACCTAATGTTAGTTAATTTTAGTGTAAATTATAGTGGAGACAGACGGTTCGAAAAAGATAAACATTATCCCGCTAAGGAGAAACTACATGGCTGTGTAACTAAATAGATACTGCTAAGAGCACATCTCAGCCGGGGGGTGATGATTCTACAATGAATGAAGTTATTTCAAACAAGATAAATTTACTTCAAAATTGCATCTAAGGNTGCATATTGTTACATATTATCTTGTCGCAGCTAGTGTCGTGCCTTGTTGCTATTTTAACCATATTAAATGTAGGCTAGGAAGCTGCTCTAGTCACTACATAGTTTTTAATTGTTTAGCAGCTAGTGTCAATGCATTTGTTACTCATTATGTTGTTATGTTAACACCACACAACATTGAGTGTGAGAGATAAGTCGAATTGTGACTGGTTTTTATTAGCACTAATAGTTAAGGCACGCATAATGAACATTGTCCTTGTGAGCTTGAGCTGAGTTGCTGGAATATGGAACCCTCGGAGCAGTGGATGTACCCTTGGCGACTGGATCCAGCTTCGGGCAGTTGCCCACTTCTGTAACATCGAACTGGAATCTCTTGGAGCTACCTAAACAGTAGTGGTTACTTATTAGGCTTCTTTGTAACCTAATGTTAGTTAATTTTAGTGTAAATTATAGTGGAGACAGACGGTTCGAAAAAGATAAACATTATCCCGCTAAGGAGAAACTACATGGCTGTGTAACTAAATAGATACTGCTAAGAGCACATCTCAGCCGGGGGGTGATGATTCTACAATGAATGAAGTTATTTCAAACAAGATAAATTTACTTCAAAATTGCATCTAAGGCGATGAAAGCAAGACTAGCACAATTAATGGCAAATTAAAGAACAATCCCAAAATATATTTTGCAAGATATTAAAAAACGTTGTTGTAGAGTGTATTAAAATTCGTGATAGAAAAATTAATTTTTCAAAGTTTGAGATTTAAATATACATTTTGAATTTTACTGAAATTGGATTAATTAAAACTTTAAATTTTATAACAGCAACATTAAATAAATTAATACCCTATTAATAGTATGCCGGCGGTATGGTTCCATTAACATTTTTGTATCAGTGATTATAATAATGACAAACCTTCTGAGTACTAAGTTGATGTTGGCATTGCAGTTGCTTAGAGTGCATATTGAAGAGCATGCCAAATAATATTAGTAGTTTTTACATTTTGGAAGTGTTTGCAAAAGCTAAGGTATTCCACTTGCTTCTTTGTGTTCTGTACTTTTCTTTGACATACACATTACAGAGAATCCTGCTGTTCCATTTGCAAGTTTGTACAAACAAATGTTTTTGGTTGCTTTACTATTTTATCATTATGTGATGCCTAATATGAATCGCATTTTCAGATTTGAAAAATTCGTCACCAATTTTATAAGTTGTTGGAAAGAATAACAAGGAACCTGTTGTATGAACGATTAAATTCAATTATAGCTCAAGTAAAAAAAAAATGGCCAAATGAAAAACATTTTTGATAACAAACGAAAGACAAATAGAGGCTTATAAAATATATTTGAAAATATAATTATCTCATCTTGTAACCTGGTGACAAAGTTATCTGGCAAGCTTACCATTCAAAGCGTGACACGCAGATAAACGTCTTGAAACTGAATCCATTAAACGGACTCTAACTTTTTGAGTTATTTGGTGTTGCGTTTCAAGGATGTAACTCTTTAATTTTTTCAGATTTGTAGGATTTTTTTTCTCGGTAAAATCCTTCAGAATCTGACACACGTTCTCTATTGGTACTAGATCTGGTGGCCATTGCATAATTTGAATAATATAATTGGTAAAAATTCTTTTATCGATTTTGAGGTATGAGAAGTTGCTCCATCTTGCTTTAAGATCCATGAATTGGGATGTAAGCAGGTTGTGTATGGTACACATTTCTGGAATATTTGGCAATATTTTAAACTATTAATTGTACCAGTCCATCTAATAACTTTATATAAAGTCCAAGTTTTGAAAAGGGTAATTTCTTTTGATTTGAGGTATGCAAAATTTCACTTAGATTGAGATTATTAACACACTTAAATTGTAATTCAATGCACAAATATGGGCAATTTATAGAATGTACAAATACACAAGTTTTAAAAATTTTTGATCCGAAGGAGATCCGAAGTTTCTCAAAGTGAAGATCCAATCCGATCCGAGATCCGATCTGATTCCATCTCTGATTCATCCATGTGAACGGCATGGAAATTGTTTGATCCGGAATGCTCTTGGTAATATATTTTCCTTATTTGCTTATAATACATAATGATCAATTTATTTGATAGAGAAGCATTCCAGTAAGGTTAAAAATTGTAACGAACTGTGTTTGTGAGCACATATGAAAATAATATTCTAGAAAATCCGTGTTTGGCAGCGCTTAAAACCCACAATAGTGTTCTTGCAAATAAACATGAATAGTTGCAGCCCTGAGGTGGACATAAGTGGAATCAGTATCCCGTAAATTCAATACTAGATGTAAGCGTGTCCGTATCCACCTGTAGATTCAATTTACAACAAATAATGTATAAATAACTAAATACTAACACATTTGACAAATTATGCAAAGCGAGTAAGTTTTTATGTTAGTCACCTAACACAACTCTTCGTTTAGCTGTGATGATTTTGGTAGCACTTCTTATGTCATAATAGCGATACAAAATAATATTTGATGCTTTTCATACGATATTATGCATTTTTTCGAAAATTTTTTTCTCTTTCATCAATAAACATAAAGTTTTTGTGAACCTCATAAATCATTGATATTATTGTAAAATATGATTAGATTTTGTATAACTTGCAAATATATAGTAGTTTTATAATATAAAAAATCTTCTAGGACAGCGCCTGTTGGTATTACACATTTATCTATTACCAACATTATAATGTATTAAGCAAAATCTAAATACACATGTAGAAATATATTCAATTTTTTCTAATTAAGAAAAGTCTATTTTAATGTTAAGTGAGAAAACACTAAGTGATTGGTTTATCTTGAAAACACACTGAGATTGCTTAGAAACAAAACAATACTCCAGTACAGCAACAATAAAACGTTTGTCATTTAAAGACAAAATTGCTACTAAGGTTCCCATAGGAGGTGATCAACTTCTTCATATGGTATTTTTGCATTATGGTCATGTTTTGCAGGCATTATTCTTTATCCAACCTCCGAACCCGGCTGTATCATTAACATTGGTCCCCATATCAGCCTTGGCTCAGGTAACAGCGGGTAAGAGAAATATTTTTTATTACGTCTGTTAAGAAAGCAATATTTAATCACATTTTTTGATACTTCCTAAGGTAGGTTTCTTAATGTATATGTTGCGTATGCATCACTAACTCAAGATAAATTTTACCTCTTTACATAGGGCATTCATTGTGTGATTGAAACATTTCAGGTCTTAGGCATTTTGCTAGCAGTTCACACCAAGGTCCTCAAATGGTAACCATACGAAATATCATAAGATAACACTTCAAGAGACCAATTTCGCATGAAATTATTTTAATATATTTTATAAAAGTACTACTTCTGAGAATAGCTGATTCAACAGGATTTAAGTAGGTCCAAAAATAAATGCTTCAAATAATATTGTAATGCTTTCGAATTTTTCATTGATAATTGGATATGAATCAAAACTGAAGTGTGCTGAGTGATGATTGAAGCTATCATAGACCAACTAATCCGAGCTTCAGAAAGAGCCATATTTCTTCACACAGCAGTACACTGGATTTCAAATAAAATTTTTTAGTCATTTCTCTTGCATACAAATAGCTTCATATTTAATTTTGGATTTCGGCATATTTTTTGGTGCATCAATATAATGTATAGAACAATGTCAAGTATGCAAATATACATTGTAATTTGAAATTCAAAGGGTTCCCTATCTCTACGAAACAAATACATTTTATATTTTATAGTATTTTAAAATACTTGTTAAATTAATAATTATAGTAATTTTCTTAACTTTTCATACTTTTAAGTCAGCTCTATTATGCTAAAAACATTCTTGTAAATTTGATAGCATTAGATGCAAAGTTATTCTGTAAAATTTGGAGTGCTTATAAATTTGCATTACGTAATATTAGTACGTGCCCATCTTTAAGAAACAAAACATAAATGCTAAACGGAGACGGACATATGTATCTAATATACATAAATACAATCGATATCGCTTGAATAAGAAATTTTTAGCCCATGCGCCTTAGACAATGCCAAAACCAAGTTAAAAACTCTGAAAACAAGCAGTTTAGTTGGGCGACTCTTTAACACCAGTAACACGCGGGTGCAAACTGGAAGGCCAAAAGTTAACTCTCGCCACCGAGAAGCGCTTGCGTAATTGGTGCCTGCTTGGCACCCGTTTGGTCTCATCACCGGAATTGGATTCTTGACTTTTCTGTTTATCCAAATGACGATTAACTGCTTGGCGGAGTGTCACGTCATCCACGTCTGCTCCGTATACTTCCCATGTATACCCCTAAATTTAGATTGTTTCATATAACTCACACAAACTTAATAAATACACCAAGTTGAACACAAATATTTAATTATAAATGGATTAATGTCAGATTAAAGTGGGAAGAAGAGAATTCAAGTTTAATTGAACAGTAGACATTACAGAGCAGACTTGTCAACGTTTAAATTTTGTGTAAGTTCGGCTCGGCTCACCACATAAAATCTTTGAATGATTCTCGTTTTAGCTCGGTATTTTTTTAAAAATATTGTGCTCAAAGAGTTTTTACATAGCTATTCCTATTATCTAATAAACATTTCTTAAATAAGATTATATAAAAGGCATACTGACTCCAAAAAATGAGAAAAATCTCCATAATCAAACTAACAAGCAGAACTATAAACTTGCTTTGCCTAAAATAGGCTCGTTTTGGGCTCGTTGTATATCAAATACTGTGCTCAAGCTCGGCTCGGCTTGTTAGAAGCTCGGCTCGTTGACAAGTCTGTTACAGAGATAGGCCATAGGCTAACACACAATGCCGACTTTTTGTATTTGGAGAGAATGATCTTAATTATTCAACGTCAAATGAATGTATTCATGCAGAAAACTCTCAGAAAATAATTCTAGTTTTGACTCATCTTCCATTAGATAGGAAGACACTTTCATTTTTAAGTTTGATAAAAGCAAGCATATTTCATAAAATGAAGCTTGCTTTGATTTACTTGCGTCAATCAATGAACTAAGAGGAGTGGTAATTCCCCACATGCATGTAGGATATGTGTTCAAATTCAATATTATTGTTTTACATATTCACAGAATAAATCCTAAATTTAAGCAGATTAAATATTGAGATACATTACTAGAGCAATCAAAGAGGGTTTAGATACAAATATAACGGTTGTGTATTATTAAATTAATATGAAAACACGGAAAATATCTTTGTCTCCAATCATTCCATTCAATGAATAAACGCACAACTGAGAAATTCCACTATCAGGCTATTGTGGAAAATAAATCCTAACAAAAGCGCCGTTTCCCCCACAATATATACATTTCATTGGAATAATATAAGCATTCTTTAATGGAAAAATAACTAATCTTTAAAACCACATATTCATCACAACTCTAATTTTGAGGGGTAAAAATGTGACTAGTTAAATTCCATTATCCGATTTAAATAAATGAAATTTTGCAAATATTCATTACACACCACTGAAAGCATAAAATTACTATAATAAAAGCAGTTAACATCTATTTGCTAAACAGTAAATCTATTTTATATTTTCCAATTGCTTTTATCACTGCTTATTAAAATCAATTGCCTAAAACACGGCTATATTTAATATAAAACGGAGAGCAAATTTCACACAAAACACATATTCTATGGTGTCAGAATGGAGTGTGCGCATAAGCGGAAGTATTCTATCTGTTGTTTCCTCTGTAATACCTTGCCATTTCATCAGTTTTAGCTCTTAAATTTATTTTTAATAAAACTATTACAAAATTTTTTAAAGCTGGTGGTTACACATAAATTTGTTTAATTAAACACAGTTTGTTAATAGAGAGTTTGCTTTAGATCTAATTAAATATATTCACGCATCTGCATGTTATCCAACTTATAATCGTTTCATTATTTAATCTACATAATTGAGAAATCTTATTGCTAATACATATATGTGTGTGTATATATATATTTATATATCTCATTTGTATATATATATATATATATATACATAAAAATATCATTAGAAACATTTCATTCGCAAACCGCTTCCTTGTTTACTTTGAATAGATTTTGGACTTCGGTGTTTTATGTACTAAAATTATAAGCCTAGAAGATATTTATTATAATAAATAGAAGTGTTCGCTAAACATGACTAATTCATCTTAAGAAAAGTTTTATGTAGCATATATTCTTCTCATTCTTATGTACGCCTCCCTGTTTGATGCCCTTGTAAAGGCTACATAAAACTATTAGAAAAGCTCTATAGTAATGTCTTGTTCTGGATTATATTTAGATCCGATTACTACAAGGGGTTAGAGGAGCTCAACATTCTCCTAATATTTATTCGATGATAATACGCTACATCAAAAGTGATACATTGATATCTGGAGCTTAATATTATCCGTTTCTTTGTTTACTACTTATTTTCTGAGAAGCAATGAGAGCGTCTTGTTTAATGTGAAGAAGTTTCGCCTGCAATGGTCTATAAGTTCTTGTTAACAGCTACCAAAATCGCCTATGATATTCACAAGAATACAACGGTAAGCACTATGTAGGAAGATAGCAGATTTTAAAAGAAGATTTTGATTTTTCTATGGAAAGTTTGTAAAAATATAGCTAACAAAGCAATTTAGTATCAATATGTTATTTTGATTTACATTATGAAAAAATTTACATTATGAATATAATTACGAATTTCAAAGATAATAACAAAATTCGCAGCACAGGAAGTCAACCAGCTAGACTTTATGGACTAGCAAAAGTACATAAAGACAATAAAGATCCCCCAATGAGACCAATTCTCTCCATGGTTAATTCAATAACTTTAAGCTTGAGCAAATGGCTTGATAGTATACTTAAAGACTTCTTACGAAATAAATATGTACTAACCGACTGTTTTGAATTTATTGATAAACTCAACACCTTTTACAAATATCAATTTGAAAAAAAAAGTATATATATATGTTACGCTTCATCAAACGTTCTGATTCTAGACCAAGTCCATCAAAATCATGTGCTATATGTAATTCCATCATNATATATATACATAAAAATATCATTAGAAACATTTCATTCGCAAACCGCTTCCTTGTTTACTTTGAATAGATTTTGGACTTCGGTGTTTTATGTACTAAAATTATAAGCCTAGAAGATATTTATTATAATAAATAGAAGTGTTCGCTAAACATGACTAATTCATCTTAAGAAAAGTTTTATGTAGCATATATTCTTCTCATTCTTATGTACGCCTCCCTGTTTGATGCCCTTGTAAAGGCTACATAAAACTATTAGAAAAGCTCTATAGTAATGTCTTGTTCTGGATTATATTTAGATCCGATTACTACAAGGGGTTAGAGGAGCTCAACATTCTCCTAATATTTATTCGATGATAATACGCTACATCAAAAGTGATACATTGATATCTGGAGCTTAATATTATCCGTTTCTTTGTTTACTACTTATTTTCTGAGAAGCAATGAGAGCGTCTTGTTTAATGTGAAGAAGTTTCGCCTGCAATGGTCTATAAGTTCTTGTTAACAGCTACCAAAATCGCCTATGATATTCACAAGAATACAACGGTAAGCACTATGTAGGAAGATAGCAGATTTTAAAAGAAGATTTTGATTTTTCTATGGAAAGTTTGTAAAAATATAGCTAACAAAGCAATTTAGTATCAATATGTTATTTTGATTTACATTATGAAAAAATTTACATTATGAATATAATTACGAATTTCAAAGATAATAACAAAATTCGCAGCACAGGAAGTCAACCAGCTAGACTTTATGGACTAGCAAAAGTACATAAAGACAATAAAGATCCCCCAATGAGACCAATTCTCTCCATGGTTAATTCAATAACTTTAAGCTTGAGCAAATGGCTTGATAGTATACTTAAAGACTTCTTACGAAATAAATATGTACTAACCGACTGTTTTGAATTTATTGATAAACTCAACACCTTTTACAAATATCAATTTGAAAAAAAAAGTATATATATATGTTACGCTTCATCAAACGTTCTGATTCTAGACCAAGTCCATCAAAATCATGTGCTATATGTAATTCCATCATGCATTGGGCGAATGAGTGTCCACATAAAAGAGAAAATGTTTACCACACTAAAGTATCAAATGAAGTTGAAAATGATGACTCAATTTCTAACACCTATTTTGCGTATTCGGCATATGCAAATTATCTGATAAATGAAAAATTAACGAATGAAGAGTTTGTTGTGAGCTATGGTTCAATAATTACTGCACTTTAATTGGTGTTTCCGAAATCATCTATATTACAAATGACGAAATAATTATTGAGAGTTCCAAATAGCCCCTAGTTTACTCAAATTATTATTTATTGAAAATATGGGATATTGCGAGTTTAAATAAAGGTAAGCAATTTATAAATGTACATTCCATTTTAATTAGCAATGAACTTAAAAATAAAGATATTATTAAGGTTCATGGTCAACTTGGTCATCCCTACTCCTCAAGAATTTTGTTAGTTTTTAAAAACTACTGTTGTCGGGTTTGATCAAGATGAAGTACATAAAGTGAGTAAGTCATGCCGAACCTGTCAATGCACGAGACCTAGATTTGATAAGCCCAGTTGTCAGTTTGCCTAATTCTAGTGAATTTAATGATACTGTAGCAATGGATTTATTCTTTATTACAGCTCCCAATAAATTCATCTAATCTCAATAATTGCTGGTATTGCATATCATAGATCTATTCTCTCGAGATTTATTGTTTGTGTTCAACTTAAAGATAAAACATCAAATTGTGTTCAGAACGCTTATTTAATTGAGTGGGTTACCAGATTTGGTACGTGCAATAAAGTTATCGTGGTAATGGTAGAGAATTTTTGAGTGATTCATTCACAGATATCTGCGAAAATATTTGCTCTGAACATAGGAGTTCTACCCCTTATGTTCCTTACAGCAATGGTCTGATTAAAAGCCACAATGGTGTTTTGAAAGAAATCCTTATATGGGTTGCTCTGGATGAGACTACTGCACCATTTAGCAGTCCTTAAATTAGCGGGATTTGCCAAGAATTGCTTTGCCTAATCAAAGTGGTTACTCTCCATACCAAATAGTATTTGGAAGAAATCCTAAAATGCCTGGATTTTTAACGGAAGTGCTTGCAGCTCTTGAATCATTTAGCATAAGTAAAGTTGTAGCTGAGCATATTTCACTCCTACAAAAAGTTAGAAACGAATTTTTTGCGGCAGACTGCTTTGAAAAGTTGAGGCAAACTTTTTGTAGAAAAGGCTGATAATTCATCCAGGGAATTCCTACCAAGTTCAAAGTTCTGTATCTTTCAATTGATAACAAAGTTTGGAGAGGACCCACTGTTGTAATTGGCAATGAATGAGTAAAATATTTATTTAAACATGGTTCTCGATATATACGATGTCATAGGAATACCTCGAAGGACTGGGTGCCAATTATGACGGAGGAAATAACTAAAAGTGTTACTGATGAAAATAATAATCATGTAATACATGAAAATTCTCTCAATGATTTAAGTAGTCATGTTTTGCAGGAAAGTGATTCTGATTTAGATATGGAGAACGCTCATTTGGACGAAGAAAATAAGAACATTGAAAATCAAGGAGATGTTTGTATTTTGCGTTATCCACAGAGACAGAGAAGACCAACAAAATGTTATGGTATCGATGAATACATTACATTCTCAAAATGTACTAACAGCAATAAAGATGAATTTCATATGACAAAACAGGATGAGTTGAAAAATTGGTCAACAAATGATGTGTAAGAGATAGTCGACAGGAATACAGTGCAGGTAAATAATATAATGTCAACACGATGGGTTACTTCTTATAAAGACGTGAAAGGTGTGAAGATCCCTACGGCCAGACTGGTTCCAGGATTCGGATTCTCCAATGTCATATTCCCCAACAGCTGCAAGATTTATTCATAAAGTAGTTCTTTCAATGGCTAGTTTTGAACAATAGGACATAGTTGTCATAGATATGCAGTCTACTTTTTTACAGGGAAAGCAAATTCCAAGGTAATTGTTTATTAAATTACCCAAAGAAGCTAACTGTTCTGATAATTTGATTCGGAGATTACTTGTGGGTGTATATGGTCTCACTGACGCTTCACACTTGTATGAAAGGGTTCGACAGGTATTTTCTTCTCTGAACGATCGGGTAAATGCAGTAGTTAATGCCACGTCTATTTTTAATGAACATTTTTAATTGACCTGATTCCTTGTGAAAGTCCAAAATAATTAAGGGAATTAAGTCGCAGCTCACAGTAGGAAAAATGGTTGAAATAAATGAAAACTGGACAAAATTTTTAGGATCTCAAATACGTAAAATAAATTTGGGCTATGAATTGCCCAGGAAAGTTTCGCAGGTAAATTAGAAAAAATGGACGTATCAACACTACCTGTTGAATTAAGTCCCGTTCCAAATCAATTTAGGTCACTTATTGGGTAAGTTACAGCGGCTTTCAAGTTTTTCTTGTCCCGGTATTTCGCATAGAGTTATTCAACTGTCATCATTTGTAGACAAAATTGAGTAAAATGATGTTCAGCAGCTTAATAAATTAATTAGATATGTTCGCGTTCAGAAATATAATTCCGAATTTAATTACAACAAAATGTCAAAAACAATCCCCAATCTTAAGAAACATGCTGATGCTTCACTTAGTTTGCCCTCTTCATGTGGTTATGTTATTTTTTGGGGACACAATGTTATTGCATGGAGCTCTCATAAACTTCGATAGGTCGCTAAGAGTGTTTTGGCGGCAGAGACTATGCAATGTATTGATGCAATCGATAATAACTGTTTTATACACGATTTTATTAAAGAAAATATTTGGATGTTGATACAAATATTAGAGTCTTCATCGATAGTCAGTCACTGGTGAGTTCTTTACAATGAAAACCATCTCTATTGGAGAAACCATTGGCAATAGACATGTCTTAAATAAAGGAAGGCATGAATAGTGGTGAATGGTCTGTTCTGTTTACTCCTGGCACAATCATGATCACCGATATATTAACTTAGTACAATCGATCTTTCTTAGAAAGATTGTTGCTCTCAATTAATCCTTAAAGTGGGAATGTCATACTAATTAGTTGTTCTCAATGTGGAAACATGGTACCATACTGTTGTTTGTTGTTTATTGATATTTTATTGTGTCATTTTATTTGTAAGTAGGTTCATTATTAATATAAGCTTGACTAAAACAAGTTGTTTGTGATATGTCAATTATTAATATTATTATTATTATTATTATTATTATTATTATTATTATTATTATTATTATTATTAATATTAATATTATTGATCAGAATTTCCTGAATTAAGATTAAGGTTATGAGAAATTTGCATAAATTATGATCTTATTTAGAAAGAATAAAATATATTAAGTTAATAAGTAGGCGATGTGAAATTAAGAATTTACATTCTTTTGCGAGTAACTTGTTGCGAGGTAGCGTACTGCAAAATAAATGAAATGTAAATATAGGATTTTTGACACATTTATAGACAAACATTACTGACAGAAAGCGAGAATGATGTTTGGTTATACCTCATATACTATATTAAATATGCAAAATTTACAAATATAAGATTATGAGCAGACTAGTTGCCTCCGAAGTTCTCAAGATCACTGGCAATTGAAATAAGCTTGCCGAAAAACAAATTAGAAATGCAATGAAAGCTCCATCTGCAAATAATTTGGACACTTTGAGTTTGACGGAAGTGGGTGATTAAAAATTCAAGAAATTTATTTTCATCTCAAAATTCTTTTGTATGAGGATCTGCTTTAAAAACTTTGGGATTGATTGGTTGGCATTAACATGCGATTTGCAGTAGACCAATATAAGTGATAAACAAATGACTACAATATTAAGAAACCGATAGTAAAACAATTAATAGATTGAATGAAATATCCAGCTATGCCTGAATGCTTTGAATCGTATCTTCAGTCTAGTTGGAAATCATCTAACTTCATGATCACGCGACAACATATAAAGTATTATCCGAAATACAATTAATTTTGGAGAAAACCACTTCCAAACATATAAAAGCTTGTCAAACAAACCACTACATCAAATGAGAATCCCCTTTCAAATTCACAGAACCATATTACGAAAATTAATATAAAAAGGTTTTGAAGCCATTAAAACTATTTAAGGCATTAAATGTTTAAATAATAAGCTTGATTTTATTAAGGGATAAGTTCTTTTGCGTACTTTTATTCCCTTCCCTCATTTATTAACAAGCGCTTCTTGTTATTAATTAAATGCGACAGAACTGGTGAGCTGCCGACTTCGCTACCTGGTGACCCTGTTGCAACTCGAATATGGTAAGCGAAAAAACAAAGTAGCGGCACTGAATTGATTTGACGGAAAAAATTTCATTAACCACAAACCTATGACATAAACCTTTTGTATTTTAAAAGGCATAACATTGAATTTTCTATCCAAATGTTCTCAAAACAACGTTTACTGCAGCTACACATCTTTAAAATATTTCAAACTATTAAAATCAGTACAAATCAAGATTTTAAGTAGAAAACAAGCATATTCAATTACTCAAATGTAATCCTAGAAATTAGGCCCATGGTGAAAAACTGGTCACTTTTTTTGACCCGTAACCCTATCCATCCCTTCTGACCCGCGACCCTACTCGATCAAGGAAAGATGGCTAGTAGAAGACTCACAAAATATTTTAACCTAAAGCATTTCATTCTCAAATCGCCAACTTCTCTACACAAGGTTGGCTGAAGATATTTTTTGGTTTAAACTTTCAAATGACCAGAAGATATTGTATATGATAAAAAGAATCGTTGCTTACACATTATATTTCAAAATTATCCCAGAACACAACATTTAAGAAATCACACAGCACAAATAATTTGGATAATCTTGTATGCATTAGTAATAATAAACAATTATATGTGTATAGCGGATAGTGATTTGCAGGTGCGCTACTACCCGCGGATATTCGAATTCAACCGCCCATACCCGCAGTTGCGGGTAGAGCACGGATGGTATGGGTGCGCCTTTTCATTCCACACGCTGTGTATCTTAAATAAGATATATCTTCAAGGCATAAATTATTATTAAAATGTTGAAAATATTAACATATAATGAATATGATTTGTGTTCGAAATGTTATTGGAAATTTTCAATTTAGTTAGTAGCAGAAAGAAAATGTCAACTTCGGGTACTGATGAAACCATTCGGATAGGGGTGTGTGGAGGTAAGAAACTATTATTGGTCGAGCAGTGCGGCATTAAAAAAACTCTACTTGCACATCGTTAAAGTCTTGTTTAATGTTAAGAACTTACGCTCCCGGTCGTATAGAAATTTTTTTGCAAAATGGCCAAAAACATTCAGAAAAATACAAAGATAAACTTTATTAAGAAAGATAGCTGAATTAAAAAGAAGAAGGGTTTGAAGATATACCTAGAGAAGCAAATATGCAATAAAACATACCACCATTTTATTTTTGTAAATAGTGTCATTATGTTATTACCATTTGTATTATGCAAGTAAAGTCCTTAATACTATTACAATAGCAAAATACAAAAATATTTAAAATTTTTAAGAATTTCACAGATTCAATTGCTTGAATTCCTACATTATTGGTGTTCTTTCACTCAAACAAATATAAAGGACCTTGATTATGCCAAAGGACTAGTTTTGCGTTGTATACAGAGAAATCATTTATTGTATATATATATATATATATATATTATATATATAGTAATGGTTGAATTTCTTTACTTCCAACAACAAATCTTTTTCCACTTTGCACAGTATTCGATTTCGGGTAAGTTATAAGATTTGTGACAGAAGCCGATGCCAAAATTGTAAAATATAAAGCAAAATCGAAGCTGAATATCCAGTCGGCCCCTAGCTCAAGGCTGCACACCGTCAATCAGAATTGGAATTTGATCGATTTTTTGCACCCAAGTCCGGCCCGGCCCAATGCAGCTTAGGCCCAAGCCTAGCCAGCCCACTTCAATACACCAATTATTCGGCACAAGTCCCTCCCGACCCAAATAATTTTTCTTTTACTCCACAGATAGTGTCCTTTGCATCATAGAGGCCCATAAGCAATACACTATGAATTTGATTAGGAGATTTTTATAATGTATTGATCAATATGTCTATAGTTGCATATCCGCTTTAGCCCGTCAACAATGCTAATTCAATTCTATTCCAATTCAAATTTCATTATAAACTTTAATACAATAAACGTGTCATACAGGGCCCCTCCTGTAAATGATTGCATTTGATTACAAAATACCATTGAATGTGAATTTTCACCAATGTTACCAGTGAAGACAAAAAATTTTTAAGTTGTTTTAAATTTGTGCATAGATTAAACAAGTATTGCTCAAGGATATTTTAAAACTTTTTGAGGCTTCTTCTTAAAATTGTTAAACGCTTTTATCTCACAAATTAATAAAATCTCAAAAATCAGAGTGCACAATGTACAATGAAACTGCTTACATTTTAATCATTTGCTTAGATATTTATTGAAAACATATAAAAATGTTACCATTGATAATATTGTAATATTAAATGAGATAATGGCGATTGTTGGCATAACTGACAACGATTTATAAACATGCTTAATCTCCAGATATTTTATTATTAACTGGGCATGGTAAGACTTAACTGCCAATTATGCACTGAAATCGATTATTGCAATTAGTCATTTGCAACTAAACAAGACTTAAGAAAAGGCAACCACAACAAGAGCATTTATATTTTGCTACTCTTTATCCAAACATTTTATAAAAACTAATTGGTGATTTAATTTATATATGCATTTTTACACCTCATACAAAACTACTGGAGTTCCATTAAAAAATTTTGACAAGTTTTTCTACGAATTTCATTTAAAATGTTGTTAATTTCTTTTACTACAATAATTTTTGTAATTTTTAAGGAAAAAATTGTTATTATTTAGTGACCTTAATACTAGTACTATTCTTCGAAGCAAACCCCTCTTAAAATATTCCAATGCCCTGCTGAGTACTATGCCCTACCGCCAAGGTACCATTACGCCACAATTCATAAGTTCTTCCTTCCACCACCGGTAATTTATTATATTATTATATTTATTATATTATTTATAAGTATTGCCACAACAAATCGTTTAGAGAACATATCACTTCTGATATATTCAATTACTAAAATTCTCTACCAACTTACATCAACTTACATGAGCACAAAGCAAATGGAATTTTCATAATAGCTCTTCGCTTGTAGCAGACAACATTTAAATGTTAGAAGTATTGCACCAGCCACCAAAGTTAACGTTTTCAAGTGAATTTTTGTCTTGTATTTCAAATACCAATTAAAACATTAGGCCCAAGACCGGCCTAGCCCAATTTGCTACGTGGAAAATCCGTCCCAAGCCCAGCTCAAGTCATGCCCAGTCCGACCCAACTTTAGGCCTAATTCCAACTGTGCCTTTTATTAAATACTATTATACATATAATTCAGTTCAGTTCAAAATTCTAATAGTCATTCAGTCACATTTTAATATCTTAGCTCTTCAACAATATACTCTCCAAAAGCTTTCTTGAGATTTTCTTCAAATCCCTGCTAATCTCACTTGATACTACATTAAGAGCTTGAATTCACGTAGACAAACCTATTATCATACAAACTAAGGTTCGACAATGAAAAACAGCATACAAACACACCGTTCTTGGCAAAACGTGTTTTTTGGAAATGTTCAAATACAATTAAAGCATTCAATCGAAATGCATTTTTTTTCATGGTGTTGACATATTTCTATTTGGCGCCAACTGCATCTCGGAGACTTGAGAAAATATAATTGCTTTCAACATGTGTTGAGGACATTATAGGCAATATTGTTATTGTCAGTAGTCATTAAAAGCTTTTTAAGAAAACTACCCATTATTGAAGGTCGAATAATAAATTTCTCGTTTAAAATCTTTTATTAGTAATTAGGTGACAGTGCTTTCTGTACCTTTCAAAACTCCCTTAATCATTTATGACTATTGATCAATTCGAAGCAATTCTTTTGGAAATGATTTCCCAGGTGGAAATAGCAGGAAAATGAGAGCTACAATTTTCAATAAACGCTGCTATTAAATTAAAAATAGCACATTGTTTAACATTTGAAACAGCTAATTTAAATGAATATATATCTATAAAGGCATTTGCTCCTCAAAATGTATACATACTAGTAGCAAAAAAGTACTCATTTTGATAATATATAACAAACGTTTTCATTGATGCCTTTATATAAATAATCATTACCATAAGTACTTTGAAAACCAATTTAAAATATATTTCGTCAGTAACAGTTTAATATTTCGTAGAAGTGTAAAATTTTATATTTCAATTCAGATTCCATGCGTATTTTTTAATTAATGATTAATCTAATCTCCTAGTTTAGAAATGATTAAATTATATTTTTAACAATATTCACAGAATTGCAAGAAATTCGATCTGGCGTTTTTGAAAGATTATCTAGAAAAACTCGCAGAAATCCAAATGTGTTAACAAAAATCACAAGGAAATCTGTACTGTATATTCACAGAGATGAAAATGCTAAATACAAAGAATGAATGCAAATAAATGCAGGTTAAACTTGAAACTGATAAATATAACACTTATTAATATAGCGCATAAATATATATTTCGGAAGACAATCAATTAGTTGACTTATCGAGATTAAAGGGTGATAAATACAAATTTGGTGGAAGAGCACTGGATACAAGAAAAATATATATATTATATATATATATTATATATAAATATATATATAGATATACACACATTAACTTCATCATTTTAATCAATTTCAAATATATTAGCTATAATTGTATACATATATTCTTAAAATACTTTTTATGGAAAACCGATACCTTTCCCTCTCTTTTAAAATTGCAGTTTTTAAAAGACTTTGTTCACAATTTGCTGGTGAGGAGAAAATATGAAAAAAAGCGTTGAGTTTTTCTCAATAATTAATATTACTATAATTTGTAATAAAATATTAACACTGATTTATTAAGATAGTCATCGACAGGTTTTTAAAAAATTTAATGATTAATCATTTCGATCGCATTTTAGCAAGTTCATGAGATCACAAATTTTTACGTCATATTAATGAAATATGCAAGGCATATTATGCAGTCAATATACTCTTAACTTCAGACACTCTTTATTAGGTTAGAATGGAGAAAAGGATCATTGGATGTATGTACTTTAGGTTGAAAAGACAATGAAAAATAGGACGGACATCAGTAGCTATTATTTACAATAGAGTCGTGTTCTGATTCTTGTTCATACATTCCAAACAATGGAAGGTGTAAATTCAATGTGCGATTATCGATTAATTCAGTATTAAATCGGCTTCGCATTATGAGATAATGTTCGTTTTCGATCATTCCAGCAAAAATTCTTTGAATAAAAGACAGCATAATAAAATGCTTTTCAATTTAGATATTAATTTTTTATTCGATAATATATTCAGAGGAATTGAATATCTTGTCAATAATAAAGCGCTTGATGGAAAATCGATGGGTGACGTAAGAAGGGGTGTTACCTATAAATTTATCACTAACTGCTGTGAATTGTGAAAATAATTATGGTAAACTGTGCCATACGTGCATCCATGCATTAACCTTAAAGTATTTCAGAAGTATGATTTACCGTGAACACTTACAATGTTTATCCTCATAACCAGGATTACAAATTTTCGGCGGAATTTTTTCTTTTTCGGCGGCGGAAAAAAACATGTTTTCGGCACGAAAAAGTTAATTTTCGGCGGAAATGAATTACAGTTCAATATCACAGTTAGTTTACAAATCGGCATTGTATTTAATAAAAAGTAGCTTGCTAAGGGTTTCTTCCGTCATGTTGTTTCTATCTTCGAGGAAAGAGTTTAGAATAGAGAAGAATCGTTCAACACATACTGAAGTGCATGGTGCAAATGAAAACACGTGAATATCCACCGGATTTTGAATGGAATTGCCCTGGGATTTGGCATATGCCGCCTTAAGTCCATTATTTTTTTCAGAAAGAAACTCAAGCTTTTTCATCGCAATTTCAGCTATCGAATTTCCGGTTTCTTTTAAGTCGATGAGCTTCTCCCACAGATCTGATAGTTGTTTATATGCCTTTATAACGGTAAAATCACTTGACTGGCTTGCTGATATGAGGGTGGTAATAAAACCAAGGGCTGCGACATGCCCAACTTTTGTTAAGAACGGCGCCCCATCCGTCAAATCGACGGCTTTCTTTGCCGCTGATGACTCTTTTTCAGGGATAGTTTTCAGAAATTCTTTGAGTGGTACCCAATTGCTGACAATATAGACCACTGCATTTAACCAGGTACCCCATCGGGTCAAAACGGGAATTGGAAATTTTTCACGGTTGCCGTTGAAGGTTTTCCATTTTTCCACACGGGAAGGGCACTTTTCGAACACTTTTTTGACATTTTTCACCAATTTATTTACGTCGTCATTTTTGTCCACAATTGCACTGCAAACCCTCGCCAGCATGTGAGACCAGCACGTGACATGCACCATATCAGGGAACAATGCTTGCAACCCCCGGGCGGCTACCCCGTTGTATGCGGCCCCATCGGTGATAAAAAGTCGAAATTTTTCGAAATCAGCAGCAAGATTAAGAACGGAAAGAGCCTTCATAATCTTTTGTTGAACAAATGTACCATTAGGGGGAACTAGCTCCCTGCTGAGTTCAATCAAAAACGGGGAATGGGGTTTTTCACTGTCGAGTTTCCCAATTAAAACGGCATAATACTTTTTGCCCCCATGGTCACATTCATCGAATACGATATAAAAATGCGGAAACTCACCAGCAATTTCTCTTAATTTTGCCATCTTCATTTCGAAAGCTTCCGTGGCGTAAGTATTTCCAAGAGTAACGTCAGATGGTAACGGTCTTTTAAAGCCTTGCTCCAAAAATGTTTTCAACTTTGTGTTTCTGAGTGCCCCAAGGGGCAATCCTGCACCAACCCAAGCGTCAGTAAAGTTGTAGTTAAAAGAGTCTACATATCGATCTCTTGAAGTAGACATAAACAGAGTCGATTGATTCCCCTTTTTTAAGTTTACAGCCTTAATGTGGTTAGCCCCAGAAATGTGGTCGGTAATGTGATTGCTCTTGGAGCAGATAAACGATTTCGAACACTTCTGGCAAATCACCCTTATTTTCGCCTCGTGCGAATTCAGAATTTCCAAAAATCCATGCTCGCGTACTTTTCTTTTTAAACTCACCATAGAAGAGCTTTTAGTAGCCATAGTTATTCTTATTGAATCAGGATTCTTGATTTCCCCTCGCACAATAAATTCTGAAAACAGAGTCAGAATAGTAAACGAATAGTAAAATTGAGCAAACAATACCGTGCAATACGTGTAAAACCAAACTCAAACAGAGTCCCAATTATTTGTTTGCACACATTTTGATTGACAGGCATTTTCGGCGCCACATCCACTTAAATCGGCGGATTTCGGCGGCTCATAACCTATTCTTAGAAATTTTAAGTAATTTTTTGTTTATTAAATATGATTAGTTATTTATTTAACACAGCTGAAGCAGTTATTGTTTCAAATGATTTATTCATCACCAATAAATAAAGTAGCTTAAAAATTAAAAAGGGATTCCTCACTAATTCCTCATTTCAGAAATAACTTTTTATCAATCATAGATGATCTTCTAACTATTTGCATGTCAGTGAAAGTAGTCTCAGTTGCTTTAGGAAAGTAGATGTTAGCAGTCCATTAATTTATTTGTTAGCATACATACCCAAAAATTGGTTACATTTTGAAATGGCATGATACTTCCTAACAGTTAGCTAATGAACTAGATGTTATGTAATTTTCAAAATTTCAAAATTTATTAAGGTTTCTAACTATATAGGAAAATAAGAACAGTGGGAAATTTATTCACTGGTAGTTCAAGAATTTTTCAGTGCTCGAGTCATCACGTATTCAAAAATCTGTGTTAAAACCTGGATAATACTCTGCAAGAATATATGTAGAACTATTTCTAGTGAAATGGGTACAAAAATTAGACACCCCTTTTGCCAAATCCATTCAAGAAAATTTTTCAGAAGAACTACAAAATGATTTAAAAATCATTATCTGATACTTAACCTTGATGTATAATATTTCAAATTGTAGCAATTTCTAAATTTTTCTGTAAATCTTGGAACACCTTGTAGGTTGAGCAGCTTTTTACAAGAATGGTCAACTTAGTCTATATTATTGTAAAATGCAATTTAAAAATAGTTCGTACAAATGTATAAATAAATTGACCTTGAGATAGACCTAGTAATTTTAAATGCAAAATAGTGGGTGTATCGGATTTTTAATGAATATTTCCAATTTGTATAAATATTGCTTTTGGCAAAAATCACATCTGCATGTAATCAAAATTATAATCAACTACTTCAAATATTTTAATAGGTTTACACAAGAGTTGATCTATTTTTACATGATTCCTTTGTTCATCCATAGTGGATTTTTCAAACTTCAATAGCAGAAAAAAATTCATTAACATATAAAAGAAGTCGATATCCCAAAATCATTTGGTGAAGATATATATATATATATATATATATATATATATAAATACTTCGTTATAGAAATGCTAATATTAAATTGTATTAGTTATCTAACAAATATATTGATGGTGACTAAATATACATTAACTAAATATTATTTCACTATGATGCTCTATATACATAAAAATCTATCTTACGATACAAATAGAGGATTTACGTGGAATGGAAATGATTTCAATTGATTAGTATATTCTAAAATTAAACTATACAGATGCTTATTAAATTATATTTTTAGAATAATTAAGTGCAATAAATCAATAAGAGGATGTAGAATGACAACAAATTATAATCTTTGAAAAATTAGTTGATATGATTATTAATAATTTGGCACAAATCAAATGGTTTTACGTATTTCATAGTTTATTAACCTAAGTCATTTCAGCCAAGAGTTGATTAATCATTGGTGTTTAAGCAGAACAGCAACAACTATATTGACTTATATAATATAACTTCAATAATTTTTTTAAAATTCTTCATATATATTTTTTAATATTTCATTCAAATATGCTTACCTTGGGCGTAGGTCATTATAAAGAACATAATACAGTTTCTCATAATATGCTAATATGCTTGTCATTCATTTGATTCCAATACCAAGGAAAAATATATTATGAATATATTTAAGAAATTATTAAATTACATCACAAAAATGAAATTATTCATAAAATATAAACAAATATTAAGGTTATTTCTTCATCAATTATCATTATAGCAGATAGCTTAATATTAATGAAAAATCCAAACATTTACCTACTAAGTGTATCAATTAATTGTAAATGTTATAAATTTAAATACAAATTAATAGATAGAGCTTAACTAAATTAAGTCTAGGAAATGTAATAATATACTTCAGTATTTTTATCTCGAAACATTCTAATCATAAATGAAAGTATAGATATAGCTGCAAATAAATGAACAAATTTACATTTGAAAATCATGGGCAAAACACAACCCGTTTTAAAGGAAATGACAAGGAATATATCATTTCAATACAATTAATTATGTAAATTTGACACTTAAAGTAATACAAATATTTAATTAAAATTTGTTTACAGTTTTATAAAAATTTAAGAGCACACAATTTTTTTAAATACCTACAAAAGGATGGCAAATGCCAATAAAAACATGAAATTCGATAATAGCCATGGTAGACTTTGCTAAATTAAAAAAATTTTCACTCTATTATCTTTTAAATGAAAATATCAAATTTCTGACAGGATCAAAAATTACAATGAAATGTAAGCAAACTAGGCAATTGTACGAATTCAGTTTTATACTTATTTATTAAGAAACATGAATTAATAATAAGGAAAGAGGTAGAATTTAAATTCAAGTATATTGCTGGCGCTGTTGCCAAGAATCGAATTGAATTGTCAGAACTTCAATTATTCAAAACCAAAACACTGTCACTACTGAAGAATTACACCATTTTATTTTGTAAGAACAAATTTTAGTCCATGTTGTGCACATTCCATTTAGCATAAGCTAGATATTAAAACTGCATCATAAACCAAACTTCAGCTTTATACTGCATAGTTCATTATTAGTAGACCTATTAATAGGTAAACTCAACCAAAACAAACTCCTCAGACTGGGATAAAATTGGATTTGTTATTCTCAAGGCTCAGAATACAATTGCAATAAATATGAATATTTAGTTGAGGCCAAAACGAATTGTAAACGAGCAAGTATAATGGTCCGTGCTATTAAGCTATCCCAAATTTTCGGCTACTAGGCCTGCATATGGTATCGCGTTGGGGTTAAGATTTTTTGGTTCTTCATATATAATTTAATCAAACCTTCCTAAATAACTTTTTATGGAAAGGATAAAATAGATATAAAACTCTTCAAGATTGATTAATGTAATATAATATTTAAATTTTTAGAATTATAATTTTTTGAAATTCAGTTAATTTTGCTTGAGCAGATTTTTTTCAAAATTGGTACTATTTAAAACAGTTCTATTTTAAGATTTCAAAAATACACGCCAATGTCGTTTGTTCAAATTATCCATCGTATTCCTTTATAAATTAATATAGCAATTTTCCTGCAGAATTTGGAAAAAATGAATATCTACCGACATTAAATTTATAAAAAATAATAGTTGTTTAAACTCAATGTACCTAATTCAAATTCATAGAGTGATTTGTTATGAAACAGTGATAGGTGATCGGCCTCTTTATATGCAATTGAATACATTTTCACCCATAGTTTTTTATTTCAATAGATGAAGCATTTTTGTCCCAAGTAGCATAGTAAATTTATTTGCATTAATTTCCTATTTTTGATTTAGATGAATGTATAACTTAAGAAAAAGTAATTCCACTAATTAGCACTAAGTGTTTTAACATCAATATTAAATATTTTTTCATTATATTTTGTTCCATTTCACTGCATCCGCACAACAGTATTAATATTCTAATGTTCAAATTATTTTATTAAGCAATTGTTTATAAAGTAATATCTTACTAAGTTTCAACAAAATTTTAGCTTTTTGCTTAAGGAAGCGGCAGGAAACCAATTCACACTGAGCACAATTCGCCATACTCAAGTATTTTGCATTATTATATTTAATAAAATATACACACAAATTGCATCTAAATTGAATGTTTTATAATAGATACAATTTCGATTAAATTACAAGGATTACATCTGCATGGGAGTTTAGACTAACATCTATGGTCTTCAATTATTTAGGTAAAATTAATGACATTCCCTTGCAGGTAGTAAGTGTAAGAGGCGCTGGCTACTCTTCCTCCTTTGTCTATGGGAAGAAATTTTTTTAATACAAACGCAATCAAACTTTGAAATCACAAGGAAATTAGGATCATAATTTGCGATTTAACTTATAAATTCAGAGGTGGGATTTGATCATATCTCGGATCGCTTCGGATCGGATCGGATCGAATCGGATCTACATTTTAAGAAAATTTCGGATCTGTTTTGGATCCAAAAATTTTTTTGAAATGGTGAATATTGTACATTTTATTCATTACGCACATTTTTACATTGAATGCCACTTTAAGTGTGTTAATAATTTCAATTTATTAATAATTCAATTTTGTATTTGAATTTCATTGTTTATACATTCATTCCAGGAAATTATAAAATTGGTGACGAATATTTCAGACCTTAAAATGCGGTTCTTGTTAGACATCACATAAAGATAAAATTGCAAGGCAACCAAAACATTTGCATGTATAAGCTTGCAAATGGAAAAGCAGAAGAAGCACAGATAGGCAAATGGAACCCCTTAGTTGCTGCAAACACTGTCAAAATTTACTAATATAATTATAAAGTTCTCATGTAAGATGTAATAAAGCAACTTGCAATGCCAAGATCAACTTAGTTTTCAGAAGGTTCTTGATTATTATTATAACTAGTACAAAATTTTTTATAGACCATGCCTTTGACATAGCAATAAAAAGGTATTCACAAAATTTAATATTGCTTTTATGCAATTAAAGTTTGTAATCCAAGCTAGTATTCAATTTCAATGAAAAGTAAGACTCAAAATGTATATCTAAATCTCAAATTTAGCTTGAAAAAATGAATTTTTCTATCACGGTTTTGGATACATTGTATTGCAATTTTTTAACGTCTTGCAATATACCTTTTGGGTTTGTTCTTTAATTTGCAATTGTTTGTACTATTTTTGTTTTCATCAACCTAGCGGCAATTTTGAAGTAAGTTTTATCTTGTTGTTTGAAACAGCTTCAATTCTCAATTCATAATAACAATGCGAAATTATGATTTTTGGTTTTGGGCATGATAAAATTAATAGGGCGGTAATACCATTAAAAACTCAACTACTTAAGCTCTATCAACATATTATGATTATAGTTGATGATAATTTTAGGAATTAGATACTACAAAGAGTACAAATAAGCAGAGAAATGAATTTTTTCTTGTTTTAGCAGAGCAATTATCAATTTCCACTCACAATCAAAGTCAGGCCAATCAGAAACGAATATCTTATTGTGGGTGGACAATTACAGATAAAAGAAGCAATCTCTTTAAAACAGATGGACATTGACGCCCACACCCAACTGAAATCCGTTTGGCCCATTCAAAAGCTAGCCATTTTCGGCCCATTTTATGATCGTTGACAAAAACATATCTTCAATTTTCTGGTTTGCTTGACCAAAATTAACTACATTAGATCGCAGTACAAGAAGCGCATTTGATACTGTTATGGTATTTCAAAATTTACATTGATTTTTCAACACACTGCTCTTAAGTTATATAGGATTAACTACATTTCAGCTGATTTGCATGCACTATTGCTAAGTCGTCTCATTTTTCCAATACCTTATTTGAATACCTAAAATATTCAATAGCAAACAATCAGTGAACAGTTTGCCAATTTTTAAAGCAAAACCTTCCAGTTCACATATTATTCTCGAATGATATTATGGTGATTTGCCTGAAATCATCAAAACGCTTCAAATTGAATTCTGTGGCGACATTAGTTAGGGTTAGAACACCACACCAAACGCTTTCATTTTGATGAAAAAGCAAGCTCAGCTTAATACAAGTAGAAATTACATTGCGTATGCTGCTTCCGTGATATGACTTCAAATCAGACTTGAAAACGAACCGAAAAATTTAAGCTTGGCTCGGCTAGTTTTGATTATGAGTATGTTCGGCTCGGATTATCTCGACGTTTCCTTAAATATCTTGCGCTCTTGCCAATTTTCTCGAGCTCATTTAATAATGATTTAAAAATAAGACTGTAAGTAACGCAAAAAACGTACAATGTATAAAGCAATGATGAGTCCAATCTAGCACTTCAAAGAAGCTACATAAAATGTGGTTGGCGACTCTGGAAAAAGTAAGCACAAAGTCTGAGAGCTTGTTCTTATTGATAAATTCAACTAAAAATATCCTGATTAAAGTTTAATAGAAATTCACTAATGAGCAGAAAGAACTAGACAATGGGGTGATAAAAAATCTACGAATTTAATGTAGAACCTAGAGGAGCAGCAGTAAGGATATTCGATTATTAAGGGGAGGTGTATACAAAGTTAAGAAGAAGGAGAAAATAAAAAATATGATTATACTGGAATAGCTTCGAATTACATATTTTACAGTGAGATATTACTAAAAGAAATATATTTAAAATTCAATGGCCATATTCATACCATTTGATAATTGATAAGAGATTCATTGTTCTAGAATTTACCAAGAGTTGAAAAGATGAGGGGAGATGTCTAAGGAAAGATGAGGTACTAGCAGAAGTACATGAGTGCTGATAAAACAGAGGGTCTACGTTGGTATAATGGCAATATAAAGAAAGCAATAGAGAGGTTGCCTTCGTCATGATTCCATAACAAAAGAGTAGAGATTGGGGAGTACATGTAAAGAAATGTCAAAAAGTAATGAAATAGAATTTAAAATATCGGGATGTGTAGTTCGTTCAACTATATTTTGCCTGATTAAATATCTCAGCATAATATATATTGAGAAGGAATCGTAAAAGTGCTCTACCAGATGTTTTGTTATTGCTTTTATTAGTGAAGCTTCCGCGCCGCTTTTATTATGCGTTACTACAGTCAACCTAATTGAAAAAATCTTTATTGCGTCTACTACTACTATTAGTGGACAGTAAATATTTTGATTTATAACTAGTATTGTACATAATAAACTGCTTTGTTTATACTTCTTAAGCCCTTGTTTGACTTAACATTTTTTTTAAATTGACTCATATCGTTTAAACAAGCAAGAAACATTAGAAATGGTTGAGTAATGGAAACAATAACACTTAAATTTAACAAAAGTTTGCTGAATGACTTCAACTACCGGATAAATTTTGAACATTTTGACTCTAAGTCATCAAGTTATACGCAAGCGGGCTAGCCCCTAATTCTAAGTAGGTAGGAAAATTGTGTGTTTAAATGCATTCCAAAATGCACTTGCGGGTTTTTAGATAAGTTGGCTTATCAGTCTTTTATTCCGTCAGCCAATGAACATATGATTATAAAATTATTCATACTGTTCGTTATTGGTTAGAGTTTATACTTGTGAAAAATATGTTTTGTGTATTTTTTATTGACTGAAAATGGGAAGTTTGGATGTAAGTTGGAGCAGGAAAATTTTGACTCAAGCTTAGTTCTGACTTAATCTTAAAGACGTTGATATGGGTGGGGAGAAAATGAGTATTGAATCCCATCTCTAAATCCGCTAGAAAGTACTATTGTTTTTCAGCATGTTATTTTTATATCAACATATTTTTTTAATATAAAGCAAATAATATACTTTATCTGTACAATTTTAGAATTCATATTATATCATATTAGTTCCTGTTTATTTATAATCCAAAAATATTTCGTGACAAAAATATACCTGCTTAATTTGTGGTTTGTTTTATTTTAATTTTTGCAGCTACTACCATTGCTATAATCATGAATTCGTTTTTTTGAAATTGCCAAATGAACACATTAGAGAAACAAAATGCAGCAGAAAAGAGTGGTAACATACGATGAATATTTTGAATGTATAACGTAGAAAAAAATCTTTAATTGACTGGTTATAAGCGTAATGTGATGAATACAAAGTGCATGGTGTCTCAAACTTACTCTAAGGATTTTCAACTGCAGAGTTATTAAATCCCTGAACTCCATACCAGGAGTAATTGGAAATTTTGTCACAGCAGTTCATAATTCACCGAACGATGATACTCTGGTAAACTTCTTGGTTGTCAAGAAGCTAGCTCTGGCAAACACCTTCTTAAGGCACACATTTGTGCACAGTACCTCTTGGACACATCCGGACACAGGTATGCGGGAATTAATGGACTACTATTATATAATTTCAAAAAGAGTAATGAAAAATGTTAAGGATGTCAGAGCTTGCTGAGGTATAGATCTTGACTCGGACCATGACATGTTGATCATGGATCTCTTGCCTTTTACCAAAAAACGACAGAGTAATGAAGAGTGTTAGGGACGTCAGAGCTTGGTGAGGTATAGAACCATGACATGCTGATCATGGATCTCTTACCTTTTTCCAAAAAAGGCAGAAGGCGCAGTAAGCGTCTTACGGATTGCTGCAGTGGAACTGTCAACAACCTACCGTCACAGAACCTCAGTGGTCTCTCCTGCAATCACATTCGTAAGGGAAGCTTATGAATCAAGTCTTAGGCAACTTTTGTCTAAAGCGGAACCAGGTTATGAACACACGGTTGATTGTCTGCACAATGCACTAAAACCCTTCCTTAGAATTTTCTGATTCCAAGAGTAGACCCAGTCTAAGAAGCATTAGATACCCTTAATGAAGCCGGAGATAGTGGCGACTGGGACGGCATCAAGAGTGTCAGAGTGAAGCATGATGGGTTGCCCAACAATAAAGCCAGGCATAAGTTGATGAAGTTCATTAAGCATCTCCCGCAAGTGCTTGAAGAGTCTGCCAGGAATATATATATATATATATATATATATATATAAAAAGGCATTCATAGATAAGCTGGATCTATCCGCACCTGAAGACTTGGGGTTGAACTGCCAGCCAAGCTTCGC
>CABFPE010000905.1:138506-149607 GCA_900660155.1 Hofstenia miamia | reverse complement strand
ATATATATATAAAGGCATTCATAGATAAGCTGGATCTATCCGCACCTGAAGACTTGGGGTTGAACTGCCAGCCAAGCTTCGCAGAGGTTCAAGCAGCCGGTTATCATTATAACCGCACAAAGCTCCAAGTCGCAATGGGCTTCGGGGGGGGGCGAGGGGGAGCTTTCAGATATGGAGGCAGTGCGCTTATCTATCAAACGCCTTACAGAAGACTTTGCACAAGTATTTAGTACGGAGAGATGTCCAAGGGAAGGGTGTGATGCAGATGTTAACTTCTTGCATAAAAAGGGTTCAAGGTCTGACCCTAACAATTATCGCAGCGACTTCCTATTGAATGTTGGAGGAAAAATATTTGCAAAAATTCTATATAGCAGGCTGGAGCAATTTCTGGGTAATAAATGCATGCTCCCAGGAACTCAGGCAAGTCTACATTGCAGACCATACATGTGCTGAGACAATCCCAGAAAGCTGCTAGATTATGGAAAGAAAATCTTCTAGTGTATTTCATTGACCTTCAAAAGACCTTTTACTCAATTTCAAGGCAAGTAATTTGGCTGGGGAAAGCGGTTGGTACTTAATGTACAGTGGATAATGGATGTTACTCTGGGGTAGTTATAAATTTTTTCCACGTTGTCTACATCATACTTTAGGGATATAAAGGTAGTGAAACAATTCACAAACTGTCAGGTCTGATCAATGGTGACACGGAATTGATCCAAAAGAGATTTTCTGGGACAGTCTTTGCAACAATTCCAAGGTTTACACATGTCAGGCCGAAACACCTACGGTGCAGGGAGCGTGAGCAGAAAGCTCTTAATCGTCATGTCACAAATGATCATACGCAGATCTCCAATAAGGAAGCGGATGCTAATAGCTGGAACTGTATAGCGGAGGGCTGTTACAAGTCGTACAAAAGTAAATTTTGGCATTTATGGCAAATTAAGACCTGTCACCCCAACCTTTCAGAGCATGCAGAGACAGGCAACGTAGGAAGCTTTAAGTCTTCTGTGGGGTGTTGATAAGGCCAAGTCTCTATCCTAGCCTTTTGACTCTGTGACAATTTTCTTACCAGGGTTTCTAGACCAGATCTGGTCGGTACCATACAATGTTTAGTGTTTTGATAGAAGCTAGCGATGGGAGTTCTCAACTCTTAAGATTTTAAATATCTATCATTTTTGAACGATGCAATGGATTTCAATATGACTTCACATACACCCACTATAGATTATGGCATTTTATTTGCATCTTGGATTTTTTAAATCGGCGACTTTTAACTCCTGTTATGACTTTGGAGCAAATGCACACTTTTTGTTCCACAACAATTATATCTTATCAAAGTTAGATAACCTTGAAAAACAATGTTGGATAGAAAAGAATGATGGCAGTTGCGTGTTGGAGACACTGATATCTAGGAAGCAATGTGTGGTTTTAGCGCAGCTGAAAGAACTGTAACATAGAAAGCGGTTTCTCGTGTTCAAACAGAGCAGAAATTCACTTTTACTTCAAAAATCAGAGTTAAAGGTCACCGATTTCAAAAATTCAAAATGCAAATAAGATGTCATACTCTATAGCAGGTGTTTGTGAAGTCATGTTAAAATCCATTACATCATTTAAAAATTAGAGACAATCCTTAGACTAAGTTTGAGACAGTCTGTATTTCAAAGCTCCCCCTAAGTTCATAACTGGCTAGGCGCCCTTGTTTAACCAAAGTGTTTGCCTAAGACAAGTTAACTTGTATTATTCATTTATATGTACAACCTTGATAACCTAAACGAAATTATTAATTTAACATGTTCATAAAACAAATTGACCTTAAAATTTGCAACTAAACATCGACATAATCGAAGATAATTTAACGTTTTGGCCAGTAATAAATATATTAGGTCAAGTGATTAAAAAATACGGTCATTATTAAATAATTACAGTACTATATGTTTTTTCCTTGCAAGGATGTTAGAATTTTGAAACTAATGTTGAAATGCTACATCGCTTCCCGCAATGAACTTTCTCTAGGACTAGAAAACGCTTGCAATAATATAATTGGACAATGTTCAGAATGCTTATCAAGTGTTATTTTCAGTTAATACAATAAAAACACATATAATTGTATTAGTAGAGTATAGAAACAACTGCTATCAGGAATTTTGACATATCCTTGTCTAATAAATAATATAAGTTTGTGGGAAATTAATGCATACATCAAAAATAGCCGACAAATTCCCAATAGAATATGTACTCATCAATATTGAATTCGTGTTAAAAATATAAATGTGAATAATTGAGAACTTCTCCTTCCCTAATCAGACGACAGCACAAAGGAATTCGTAAAACAATCCATTACTTTTACATAGTATTGTATTCCATGAACTTTCTGCTTAAATTCTTGTCGTATTGCACCATTAATTTACTGATAGTTACGGTTTGGAGATCTAGAAAATAATATTTCTGCAAAACGTTTTCAAGGTTGAATGGCGACTGCTGATTGCATTCTTATTAAATTGGTTCAAATTCTAACCTTGCTGTAGCATTTCACTTCATATTGCATTGCTTATTTCAAAATTAATTTTCCTCCGAAACAATGTTTTGAATGTCAATTGCAGACATTAGGCAGATGCATACGGATCCTGATGGGCTTTAAAATTTTAAGTTTTGAACGGGTTTAGGTCTGTTCAAAAATATAAAGCTTCGCATTGATGAGACCATTAAATTTTGTATAAGACTTCATAAATCGTTTTCTTACTTGAGTGGCACGGAGTTTTGCGGAATACAGCATAATATCTGTTGTGATAACTTTTCTCTTATTTTTCTTAACCCATTTCATTGAAATAACGCGCAATCAATTTCGCATAAAGCTTCTAAAAAGTTTCTACAAATATACAATCATGGGTCTTCAAATGGGAAAAATGGGCCTTCGAATTTATCAGTTTGTGAAACAGTGTTGGGCTAGTTAGATATACGTAATAATATCTATCACTGAAAATGTATGCAAAGTTTAAAATGTGCATATAAATATCATAACTAACGAGAATGTATTATCTTTACTTACATTGCATATCTGCAAAAATAAAAATAACATAGAAACTAGTTTGTTAGTAATAAAACAACATTATATAATGAAATTATTGGGACACTCTAAGCATATTATGCAATGTTTTCTGAAATTCCATATAATTTCGTTTTAATAAATTTATTAGAGTAGGACTTGATTTGGTTTGCTATGTCTTAGCTTAGGCATGAACTGTGAATCAGACATTCGCATAAATGTATAATTATATCGAGTTAAAGCATTTTCTTGAATCCTAAGCTAACACTTTATTTTTCGGTTCAAAGAACATAAACTGAGAACAGATTATTTATTAACAATGCTGGTTTTGCTTCAGGCTATGCGGTTGTAAATACGATGGTGAATTTATATTAATGTTGACATAGTATTGCAAAGTTAAATTATTACTAAATAGTTGGGAAAGAATTTCGTAAAATATTAATTTGCCTTCTAATTGGACATAATAACAAAAGCACGGCTGAGAAACGAAAGGAAGCCAAAATGTAGAAATAATTGCTACAAACTTTAAACGAATTCATTAGCAGTAGATTTTGGAAAGCTCTGTCTGAAAACGGCGTTTAAATATATTTTCCCCTATTATCTTTCGCAACTTTGTGTACTAAAAAATATATTAACTTTTGCATTTGTAAGAAATAAATGGTTTTGTTGTCAAATGCTTAGTCATATCAGCAAAGACTAGGCGATAGTAATCTTAGTTAATAGTCCGAAATGCAGTTCCCGATGAATAAATTTACTGATTTAACAGAGCGTTTCAGATTTTGGGAAGCATGCCTTAATATCAATCACTCCAAGTTAATTGAATTAGCATAGGAATGGTATCAATTTTAAATAAGCCTTTGCTAGGATGTGGGTATAGTTACCTTGTTTGAAATTCCTATAATCTTCACTCAGTACTTAAATGGTTGGGGAACACTGTTAAGTGATGCTCTCTATGGATATTACTCCAGTAAGCACAAGACGTGGTTTTTGTTAAATTGATCGGGAGATGTTAAGATTATTTGATTTACCACAGATTAGTTAACCGGCTACTGTCCCATTAGAATCGCTATCGGGTTTTTCCACATTTTCAAACAATTTTCTCGAAGCCTAGCAGGGAATTTAGGAACCCTGGGAATTGGATACATCTATGGCCCTGCGCAAAGGATACAACTTTTGTTGCTAAACTAATTATGGCATGTAATGTGATAGGATAATTTTGAAATAATTTGAATTCCTCCAATGGGGTTTCTTATCTTATTTGGTTTCGCAACAATAGTTGTATCGTTGGCGCCCTGCCCATGGATAAATGTGCTTTCCTGTAATGTTTATGATATATGATAAAATTTCCTAAAATTAAACTTTTTTCAATCCAAGTTCCTTCCATGCCTAGTCTTTAGATAACGATAAAGGTAAAGAGGTCTATTGCTCATGGTAGCAACAACTACTTTCAACTATTTTGTTTTCTGTTAATATATCATCCAAGTCCCGTCCAGTGTACGATGTACGGGGACTTCTGGCTTCGTGCGTCTGGTTCGGTTCGCGCTTGAGCACGAATTAAATATGAACATAAAGAGGAGACAATTCTTTATCCTGTGGTGTTTCCAGATATTATATATCATTATTATTTAGTGAGTTATTAGCGCCTAAGAAATTTATATAGAAACAATAACAAATTTGAAAAATGCGTAGGTTATTTAAGGTTAAAGAACAAATATAATATAATTTTTTTTTCGAAATCTAAGTATTTAATTTGAAAAGTTATGTTTGATATTTCTTCTTTATAATCTGGTGAAGTAAAATAGTTTAGTTGAGGCTAAAATTAAATTTACTCTCGGCATTTAACCTCAAGGTCTTCAATCCTTAACTTGTAATTTTTATTAAATGCTGACACATTGAAAATTAACTTTGACCAAAAATTAAACTTAAATTTGTAATAATAGAGACTTCACGTTAAACAAATAAACAGATAATTAAAATTTAAAATTTTAGAAAATTGCTTTACGTAATTTTTATTAATTGGAAGTAAATGAATTGGTAGTTACAATTGATCGGATGCGTACAATAAATGCCTCTATTATAAATGTGACAGCCATTTTATAAAAGGCTTTAAAGATTCCGATGAACTTCTTTCATATTCAACCTGGTGATGCAAACCATTGCAAAGACAATAAATGTTGCATTTATATTCCGTTCTTTTAAACAATCGACTTTTAAACAATTGTGATCGTGTCTTGCAAATTCCTTGTTTTTAACTGGAAAAGGCAATAAAGATCAACCATTTATGTGGGATAATCTCTAGAATATAGTCTTCCATCGTATTTATATTGAAAATTTCATTTTAGTAACATATTACATTTTAATAAAATTTGGAAAATAATTATTTATGAAATCATTGGTAAGTTTATTAATGAACGTTTATTGATAGAAAAAATCCACAGATTAGACATATGCTCAAAGGGAATATAACAATTCTGTGCCGATTAAATCAAACTTCTTAAGTTGAATCAATCAGAAAATTAATTGAAAAACCATATTGAAGAACTTGAGATGTTAAGACTGGAGACAGGGGACTATATGTTTGCAAATATTTGGCCCATCTAGAGCTATAAACATGGGGTTAAGGATTCTTGTTAAGGGTTGAAAACTGAACTAGCAAAGGTTTTGGTATTTCACTAACCAAATTTTAATTCGTTTTTTGCAACTGCCTTTGCAACCTGTTTTATTACAAAAATTTTACAAATTTTTTACCAACTTTCTATCAATTTAATGCTAGATCATTTTTTAGCGAATTTCTTCTTCAAACCAGTAATAAAGACCACTAAAATTGCTTTTGATAAAAATTTGTGTATAAAACTCTGTATCACAGTGCAATGAACTTTCAATTTATGTATGAAACGTTTTGCGAGTACTTGGAATTTAAATGACAGACACTCAGAAAAGTTTTATTTTTAAAAATATGTCAATTAACTTAAAAAACAAATTATCGACAAGTGCACAATAAGCCATTCCATAATGTTTGACAGTTTCATTTATTGTTGAAAATCAATTATGATAGAATTTTAAAAAATCAATCGATACGTTAGTGTTTTTAATGAATAAATTATGCTTCTAGACTTAATAGGTAAAAAATTAATGAAATCGTAGCGATTGACAGGATTTAAGAAAAACACTTATCATGAAGCTGGTTTCAACCACGTAAAGCTATAATCCTAGGTTAACCTGCGGGAGTATTAATATTTGACCTGATAATCAACCTTGATAGATTTTGGAGAACAAAATCTATATGCAAGGAAGCAAATCAATTTAGCATTGAATAAATACAGAGTGAATCCAGTGGCGGATTTAAGGGGCTGAATATGGCACTGCAGTCCTCCCATTGAGGAAGCAAAATGGAGTGTAGCTATTAGTCTAGTATGTGTGAACTTAGTAAAAATGTTGGAAAATTACAAATTAATCCCACATTTTTACATTTCAGTTGGAAATCGATCCAAATATTTCTCAAATTTTGCGGAATATTTTCAATTTTTTCTGAAATTTGCCAAACCTTTCCAATTTTTTTTCAAATAATTTTACTCATTTTTAAGAATGTATCAAAAATAGTGGCTATCCAATATTATGCATTTCATCTAACATCCACTAAACTTTGGTATTCAATATATTATAAAAGCTGTTAACTGCTTTCACAGTATACATAAAGGTTAATTTAGACACATTGTTGTTCAAGGATGTGTCCACGAGGAGCTGGAGAAGGGAGCTTGTCTTCTTACTTTTCTAAAAATCACAGGTCTCTAATTAAATAATCCAGGTCATAGTTACCTTAGGAGAAATTTAAGAAAATCCTCACTTTGTAAAAATAACCGAACATAAACTAAAATCCCAGAAAAAACATAGTTATAAGCTATTTTAGCCCCCTAGATACTTGTCGCTGTTTTTGCTTTCCATCAGCACTTAAAGAAGTCAATACAATTTATACATTGGTCAATTTATAATTAATAATTATAAAAAACATTTCAGATGTTCTGTACACCCAAGGAATTTGCTAGATGTCCTATAGAGTCCATCAAGATTGAATACTGCTCCACCTCAACATCAATCAGCCATCATCCAACCACCATAGGGTGGGTTATCTTTGCCACTATTTTTGTGATTCATTAACATTTCTTGAGAATTGTATTAAGATGAACACGGACAAGCATAGCAACTTTCTTAATGAAAAGCTCAACATGTTTTAAAAAGACTTAAAATTTTTCTATTTCAGATTCTTAAAACTGAGGATCTAGGCAAATGGGGCTTCTGAATTCTCTTCCCACCTGCTAATTTTTTCTTCAACATTAATTAAATTAACTATATCACATATTTCAAATGATGTATAAAGTGTATTCACAATATTATTGATTTTCATAAATGTTTAAATTTCAACGTTTTTCTACCAAATTTTTAAGAATTTCTGAAATTTTAAACAGTATTTTGCATTAATTGCTCGGTTTTTGTTGTACCAAGACAAGTGCTCAATTTAAATAAAATCTTAGTCTTATTAGGGGTTCACCATCCCCCTCGTTTTAATGTTTTGTTTTACGAGATGGAAGCTTCGATCCTAATCCTACAATAATGCAACTTTATTCTTATAATCAGCTAAGATCATTCAATTCTTACATTACAGATTTCCTAATAATCTTGAGGTTCAAAATTCCGCAAATTTGTTCGTGAATGTATAAATGTCTTTTTCTCTCCAGATTTCACAAATCAATTATGGTGGCATAGTCAATAGAGGCCTGAGGAAATTGCCGCATTACTGATTCCGATACCGGATCCATGCGACTGATAGTGGTCAATGATAACTAACACAACATGAGACAGGATAAGTACGATACTGAGACCAACTTTTGAATTTCAACTGAGACTGGGACCATTTTGATTTAATATTCGATATGTTTTACTTGCTAAACTTGAATATGTTTGCTATATCTCCATTCAATATTCTGTTTGATTAATAATGAATAATATTAGCTCATTAAATTTTAACGCTGGTCCAGAAATAGGTGTATTTATATATTAATATAAAATTTGATACATTAGACAAACTGACGTATTTCTAAGTGAATTCGAAGAAACTCAAACTAGAGGTCTTGATGACAACTTAAAGATTGAAAAGTGTATGACGAATCAAGATTTCATGATGACTTGAGTGAAAAATATTAGGCTAAAATTGAGGTTAAGAGCTTCGATCAGTTCCTCCCATCAGAAATTTCGAGATCCGCCCCTGAGTAAATCAATAGATAAGTTATAGCTGTTTTATGCAACGTTTTAATCAGACGTTTTCTGATAGATTGAAGCCAGTTTTGATTAATCATAAATAAAGAAGATAAGTGTTTTTTTCATAGTATACTTGTTGAAATGCGAGGTAGGCCTCTATTGTAAGTGTGAATAGCAAGTGACAATTTGCAGATTGGAAAAATATGTTTAGGTTTTATGAGGAACAGTAATACTGTTCCTAAATATATTAGTTTAATTTTTTAACTACGTAGTATGTAAAAGATGCATATGCATAGTGTGGATTCGTTAAATCAATATGAAGAATTTTTCTTTATTGTGTTACTTCCACTTTATTATAATATTGACCTTAACGTTAAACTGCCTGGGGATATTTGAAAATACTTCATGATCATATAAAAATTTTTCAAACACTTATAGCTTAAAAAATTAACACTATGCTCAATCTTAAAGCAGCACTTGATTGATTAGAGTTTTCCTTTCTTTTACAATCTAAATCCCGACCCGGCTATGCCCATAGGGAAGTGCCGTTGCGTCCCGAAGCTTTGCGCATGTCCCACCCAATGGGGTTGGGATATTTTTGTACACATCAAGAAACACTCAAATTTCATATTATATACTTGAACATGTAGACATGGAGAGAGTTTCAAACATTTTCAAAAATTTGAAATTTACAAAGAATGATGATCTTTTGAGCAATTTCAGCCACAGCAATAGAAATGTTCAACATTGCATTAAATCAGGTTCCCCAATAGACCTGCCCATGCCTCACGATTTCCAAACTTGCTAATAGGCGTAGAGACAATTTCTTGTAAATTTTTAATAACCATTTGCATTTTACAATTTAGGAATATGAGTTTAAAGGAAAACACAATCAACACCCTATGAATATTTAAATTTTTTAAGACTTTTTGAAAAATAAATTAAGCGCTCATAACTAAGGAATTAATGAAGTCCTCCAGAATTTGAAAAAAAATCCTAGTATAGAAAATTGCTCATTTTATTTAACTTTAATGTTTCACCCTGTCACTTTCCCAACCTCTAAATTTGCGCGTGGCGCGACTTAATAGGGCTTGGGTGATTTATCTACATATAGAGAAATAGTTGGGTTGCTTCCATTGTCGGTAGATATCCTGATACTCTGAACATTGGGTATGGAGAGAATTTAAAACTTTTAAAAAAATCGGGATTTTCATTAAAATATTTTTTTCAAGCACTAATTCTAACATTGGAATACACTTTAGTTGAAGCGTTTAATATTGCATTCGCCAATAGCTGTGTCAATAGCTGACGACTTAAGGTTAAGTCAATTCAAGTAATCGTGCTCTTTATACAGAGTGTATAAACAATAATTTCTCAATTTAATTTTTTTAAAAATAAGATGTTTTTATAAGTAATTTGAAGTCTTAAGTATGTTAGGCTATCAGTTTATTAATCAAGTATGCACTTAGCTTCCGCAATTGAAAAAGATATTTATTTTATATTAGGCTTAGACACTTTGCAATGACATTTACACAAATTGTTAAAAAAACTTTCACCAAAATGTAAAAAACACTTGAATAATTTTAGCTTTTCGACTAAATTTACATGCATGTTTTATAAACTAATTTTACTAAATACAATTATTCATATATTATGGGTATAGAAAAATACGAATTTATGCTAAGAATTTATAAAATCGACTAAATTCTTCGTTTTTGTAACTAGTAGTAAACACTTGGAACGTACTGAAAGTAATTACGAGACAGTTTAAATTAAATGAAAATTAACCTTGCAGCACACTTTGACGAAAATAATTAAAAGTTACAAAGCAATACTTGCAAACCTTTTGATTCAATTTTAAATTCAATACCACAGATTTCTTAATATAATACATAGAAATGCAATTACAACAGTTAATGTGCGCCAAAAGTCCACAACTTTATATGTATCAGATAAAATGAAATTTCTTATGTGTATTTACGAACATCGAAGATTGAATTTGTTAACAACAGTATTGTAGTTCATATTTGAAAAAATCATTGCAATTGGCGAAGTGATATTTGCATTATTGCTTTTGAACTAAATGAGTTATTAACCCGAACACAAAAAACCAGCTGTTGTGCATATAGAAATAACTCAAAAGATATGATCAACAATATGATAATGAACGTGAGAATAGATCAATTTGATTTAGACAAATAGAAATAGCAATTGAATATACATGTATTCTTTTTAGCTTGAATATTAATATAGATGCATGATATATGTAGCCAAGCAAGTGCAAAATATTAAGGATCCGGTTAAAACCGGTTAAAATCCGGTTAATTTGAAATGCAATCCAGTTCGGTTAATCCGATTAAAGTATATTGGGACCACGTGCATCTATGCATCTATATTAATATTCAAGCTAAAAAGAAAAACACATGTATATTCAATTCCTATTTGTCTAAATCAAATTGATCTATTCTTACGTTCATTATAATATTGTAGATCTTTTCTAATTTACCTATTTTTCAATTTGGAGGAACTTTACTGCAGATTCCTTGGATGTTAATAGGCTAAGCTGGTATATCCACCTTGATATATATAATGGGTAATATCAAGAACAACTAGGTTATAATAATATAATATTAATCTAGTTGTTCTTGGGTAATATACAAAGTTTGTAATTTGATCAATATGCAGTACTCCTGGACTGTAGTAATAAATAGAATGTGTACATCTGCCAAAATACACACCATTATGGTAAAGATAACATGTATTCTAAAATAGGCTTTCGCTGATATATATATATATATATATATA
>CABFPE010000905.1:118378-138354 GCA_900660155.1 Hofstenia miamia | reverse complement strand
TATATATATATATATATATATATATATATATGTGTGTGTATATCGTCTTTATAATGTTAGATTTTCTGAAGCAAGCATTATTGACAATGACGGTATAGTCTTTCAAAATGTATTGAAGAAAAGATTTATGGTTATACGCAAAATGTTGTTGATAGAAAAGAATAAAATAAGAAATTTAGAACTTTATGAATTTATTGAAATCTTTTACATTAGCAACAACAATCCGAATTTAAACGTGTTGATGCATCCTTCTTAATTTGAAATGCAAAAATGTAGATTAGAACTACAATAGGAAACTTTGCACCGCTTTCCCACAATTTCTATACTTCTATGTTTTTGTAATACCGCAATCATTGTAATCAAAATATTTTGAAAACCAAAAATAGAATAGCTTAACCGGATTTTAACTTAATTAACCGAGTCCTGAGATTTACCGGGATTAATCGGACCAGACCGGTTTGACCGGTTTTAACCTGACCGCACTAGTTCACATCATTAAAATTATTTTCAAAACTTTGTTGTTCATAATTTAAATATTTGTATTAATTTCTTCTACTACCCAAAACGTAACACAAATGAAGTTAATTGAAAAAATGATGATTAAGATACCTTATTTTTTCCAACCATCATTACGCATCACCAACTCAGCACTCTGCCATCCACAAATCAATTTGATTGCTATGCTTAGATATAATTACTGGATAAAAAGATAGCATGAATATAGTCTCAATTGTTGGAGAGGGCTTAGCTGATGATGATGACGATCTAATTGGAGATTCAAAATGCCCGGTCTGTACTGATATATTAGTGAGGTATTCCCAGAGATTTTAGTATGTCTATAACGTGCATGACATTTTGTGTAAAATACAAAATCTTATTTTTCTGCTTTGAAAAATAATGATCACGTTTTTTCCGAGAAAAAAGTAGTTTTCCCACAGAAAGAATTTTATTTTGCAAAATAGACCACCGTGCAATATAACCACTACATAAATTTCTACAATGTATTTGTTAAATTAATGTCTGTTTGTGTTGTAGTCTACATTAGGTAGATTCTGTATAATACATAGACACGACACTGAAATATAAGTCTGTAATGTTCCAAATTTAGCAGAATACAATACTTGTTACATCCAATTCTTCTTTCTACATGTAATGCATTATGTTCTACTGTACAGGTTTATAATTACATATAAATGTATTTATTACAAACATCTACATGAAAAGCAAGGGTTGGATAGCAATTTATGATTACAATAAACACGTTCGAAAATGACAAAAGACCTCGTTAAATTAATCGAGTAAGGTTTATTGAATTTAAATATGAAAAAATATTTATTCCATGATCAAATGAAACAATGAATCACTGATTCATTTGATCATAGAATAAATATTTAACAACAATACTGTTTCTGAATTTGAGTTTGTTGATTAAGATGTGTGAATATAATTGTATCAGCATGTTTATTCATTATATATATATATATATATATATTTATTAATATGCGCATTAATTGTATATTACATCAATAAACTTTATGAATATTAAGTCATTTAAGATTTCATATCAATTAATGGAATGCTGCATCTCAATTATGGAACACTGCTCCATATTAAAGTATTGATGACAGCCTATGAAGAATAAAACGAAGAATCATACCCGCAAAGTTATTTACCAAACCCACACCCACGTCTCCCTTGCTAGTAGTCATCATGAACTATAAACTGTCAAAATATTACAAAATTGATCTTTAATAGAAATTCACCATCTTTTTTCTTATGTTTTATAAATTTTTACCCGTCATTTTTCGAATTATATAACAACAGAGTTGAAACCTGATGGTAGACGTTACACATTGTCACCTTGCGTGCCCGGCTGATCAGTAAAATTTGTAACTTAGGACTTTATTAGGACTTTTCAATAAACTTATTCCTATCATATGAGGCATATAGCCAAAATTTAATTTGTGATTGCATTGTCAATTGAATGGATTGGAGGAAGGAGTTGATAGTGGATTGTAAATAACATACATGTAATTTTTTTAATTGTTAATGTGACAAAGCATTTTCTTCATTTAATTGTAAATCCAAAAATGACAGATGTTCCCAAATATAGTGAATGGCTTTGTTTCTGTACACAAACATCTAAATACCTACACCTAGCATTCATTTGATTTGGCCTGCTTCCAAATGAAATGTTGTGAACGATATTGCTTATTGATAATGACAATGACTGGTTATTTTAATGTGCAAATAGAAATATTGCACAAAGACTTGAGGATTGTTTAGATAAAATCCAAAGATAAGTTAACAAATTAGTAGTACCTGGCTTAGTAAATCTAATTAAACCTTAAAAAGAGTGATGGAAAAAAGAAGGTTTGAAGTAACCGACTGTTTTCATCGATAATCTTATAAAAGATGATAGATTAAATAAGATCAATACAACGGTGTTTCAATAGAATGAAAGGACAAGAGACACTCTGTGAAGCCGCTTCCCATGAGATTCTTCTCAAATTTCCACAGAAGAGACACGGATTAATGAGAGAAAGATTGACTTGGAAATTTGCATTTATTATTAAAATCTAGGTTTAACATTACTATCAATTACTTGCTGCTTCATAAGAAGAATTCTTTCAATAAAGTAGGCTCAATGGTTTTCAAATTCTAACACAAGATTTAACAATTTGACTTATTAGAACAGTACCCCTGTTTTTAGAAAGTTTATTTGAATTTTAGTAAATAGTCAAACATTCCCAACAGTTTGGCAGTGACTCAAAACAAATTTAAGTCATTGACAAATAACATCCAATTTTGAAAAAACATTCCTACAACCACTAGATTAATTTTTTTAACCATAACACCTTAAATTAGTTGTTAGATATAATGCTTATTACAACGAAATTTGGTAAAAAAACAGTCAAGAAAACACAAGATTCCAAAAGCAATGCAATAAGAAAAAAAACAATTTTTGTAAATGGTAAATCCAACAATCAAGCCGAACATATTTTTGCATAACTACAATTTTCATTGAAGCATCTTGCAAATTTGCATGTAAAAACCCAAAGAGAAACCTTTCTCACATATACAGTATATGAAAACAAAGTGGGAATAGATTTTCTATAATAATGAATGAAATTTGAATTTTTTTAGTTAGCAACTGTAACTGGTCTAACCTTGTTTTTCAACATTGTAGGACCCATGATTTAAGTCAAAACAAAGTTATTTTTTACAACAGATTTTACTTGAATTGAAGAAATATTAATTTTTAGAACATGAACAGAAGTTACATAGTCACACCACAGCCTTATGTTCATCTGAATCCACAGAAAAACGATTATTTAAGGGTAACAAGATTGTTATTTATCGAAACGCTACTAATTTGATGTGAAAGCGAAATGACAATCACAGCAGCATATTATAATTTAAATGCATGTGCATGAGGTTGGGAAGAGCTTTCCAACTTCGTTCCATCAAAAGAAATATTCTGACTACAGTGGTGAATGGAGTTAAGATAATATGGCGAGCTTAACTGTGACTTATTGATGAATAATCAACTGTAAGGTAATTAGTAGGGCAACTAAAAGGACGATAGGGGCGACAAGGGCGATAAGGGCCAAATCGGGGGAAATCGTTTTAGAGGGCAAACATAATTTATTTTAATGAAGCTTAACTCATCAACTTTAAACAACCTGGGGTACGTTTTAAACGACAAACCGTTTTTCCACATTTACAAAAAGTTTTTCTAAACCTATTAGCAAATGCGAAAATCTTGGGGTATAGGTAGGTCTATTGGAGAACATACATGTAGAAAATTTCTATAAAGCGAAGTGCTATGGCTGAGTTTGTTAAAAAGATCAACAAGTTTTCTTAGACAATTTCGTATTTTTTAAAAGATTAAAATTCTCTTCATTCATAACGTTCATGTATTTATAAAGTTTTGAGCGCATTGAAGTAACAAAGCATTTTGACTATTTCTAAAAATATTTGCAAAGATGTCCGAACCCAATGAGGCGTGCCGTGCGCATAGTCAGAGTTTGCAGGGGGGAAGCATGCCTGGATGGGTCAGAGTTGGGTCGCGGATTTAGAGCGAAACAGAAAGAGTTGTTTTCAGATTGAGCATGGCTGTCATATATCTTGAGCAATAAGCTACTAGAAAAGTTCTTATTGGATCATGAAAATTGCTTAAAAATCCCTGGGTTGCTTAGGGTTAAGCAGCAACTATCTAAGGAGCAATTTCGGAAATATATAATGTTAAGTTAGCACGGAATGACAACGATGACATTAGAGTTTATCTCGAGAAAAGAATGGACAACTTCTGATATCGTAGTATTTTGGAGAGCATAACCCTAACCCATTACCCCTAAAATCTTCAACTTGAAGATTGCGAGTCTAATATCGCCTGAAATTGAGAGATCCTTCAGCAAATTGGGAAAATTACTCATGAAGGGACAGAATTTTTTTACATTTGTGCCTTTTTAAATACTCATTTGCCAGTGACGGATTTAAGCGGGGACTATGGGACTGTAGTCCCCTCCCCCAGATGAAGAAGCAAAACGGAGGTTAATTTGTGCAACCTTAGTAATAAGTTGGAAAATTTCAAATTAGTTACAAATTTTTGCATTTAATCTGCAAAGCGATCCCGGGTTTGGCAATTATTTGCAAAATATTTGTCAAATTTTTCAAATAACTTTCAACTTTCCCTAAAATTCACCAAACCTTGCAAGAATTTGGCAAATATTTGTCAAACTTTCCAATTTTTTTCAAGTAATCTTATACATTCTTAAGAGTATATCAAACATATTCCAATATTACACATTTCATCTAACATCCACCAAGCTTTGGTGTTTAATAAATTATAAAAGCAGTTGAAAGGATTGCTTCCACAGTATACACAAATATGTACACAGTTAGAGTAAATAGAATCAATACTCTTTCAGTTGAGATGTTAACTATATAAGACACATTTTTGTTGAAGAATATGGCCACGTGGGAGGGCATGTCCCTCCACTTTACTCGAAAAAATAACAAGTCTTTACCTAACAAACACAGGTCTTTAGGAGTAATTTAAAAAACTTCCTCACTTTTTTTGCAAAAATAACACCTATGAGACTTAAACTAAAATACTCGAAAAACCATGGATTCATACATATGAGCTATTTTAATTCCCCAGATGCTTGTCGCTGGCCACATCCCTGTTTTTGTCAGCAAAATACTATATTGTACACAATCAAAGCATTCGGTGAAACTGGCTCTTTGTGTGAATTACACTAACTGTTAAGTACATTAATGACATAACATTTCAGGTGTTGTGTACACCCAAGTTATTTGTTAAAAGCCCGGTAGAATCATCAAGATTCAATCCTGCTACACCTCAACCTCAACAACAATCAAACATCATCCAAGCTCCATGGCGTCATCGTTGTTGCTAAGATGAACATGGATAAGTATATCAGCATTCTGAATGAAACATTTTTCTAATTCAGAGTCTGAATACTGGCGATCTAGGAAAGGGGACTTCTGAAGTCTTTACCCATCTGCAATTTTTTTTAACATGTTACATTCGCTATATCACATATTTCAAAAGATGTTCAAAATCTATTCTTAATATTATTTTTATATATGTTTAAAGTCTTAGAATTTTTGTAATAAATTTTACTAAAAATTTTTGAAATTTTGAACGCTATTTTGCATTGATTTTTCAGACTTTGTTGTACAAAAAATTACTCATTTCATAAAAGAACCTAGTGATAGAGATTCATCATCTCCTTTCTTTTACTGTTTTGTTTTACATGAAGAAGTTTCTATCCTAAACCTACAAAAATGAAACTTCATTTCTACATAGAACTTATAATATCAGCTAAGATTATTCAATTCTCAAATTATCGATTTGCAAAGAATCACTAGTTTAAAAGTTATTGATAGGACACCCCCATTTCTAGACCTCTATTTCTATACTCGAATAATTTGAAATTGTCATTAATAATTGCTACAGAAAAAGTTAATTCTAAAGATTAACCAAAAATCAATGCAAATTCAAATTAAGATTAATAGTCTATGTATTAATGTCTTCTTCTCTCTAGATTTCACAAAACAATGATGGTGGTATAGTCAATAATTCCTGAAGAAATTATTCAATTGCTGGTCCTGATACCGGACCAACTCGACAGTTGGAGGTACTGGGAGAAAAAGACATGAGATAGGTTCGGTACGAAACTGGAACTAACTTTTCAAGTTCAACTAAGACTAAGACTATTTTGATTTAATATGTGCTATTATATTTACCTGCTAAGCTAAAATATGTCTGTAATATCCTCATTCAATATTCTGTTTTGTTAATTTCAGCAAATAAATTTCGTACGGGACTAGAAATAGATGTATCTATGTATAAATATATATTCAAAAGCAATAGTAAAAAGTGCGAACTAGAACATCAGCAAGAACTTTTAAATTGTTGTTATAACATGTAGAGAAATGCATGAGGATTCAAAATTTAATCAAATCTATAATGAAAAATATTATGAAAAATAGAGTTTAAGAGTTTCAGAACCCCTCCCCCCATCAGAAATTTCTAGATCCGCCCTTGTCATTTGCAATAAACATTAGATATAAAATGTTTTAGATATAGTTGAAAAAAAGGACGGAATTTGTTTTAAAAATGCGACAAAACAGTGGTGGTAATCGAGGATTTAAAATGGTTGACATATTAATTAAAAATTGGAGGTTGAGTTAAACATGATTATTTATATCGGTAGATATATCACACAAATATATCTTACCTCTTACTCCTCTTTAAAAGGAATTTCGATTTATCTCAAATATCTCGATTTAATAGGAAACATATTTTTAGAAAATGGCCCAGGAGTAGGAAATAGGGCAGATCAATGAATGCTATTTTCAGAAACTATTGAATGTTATGTTCTATATAATAGACTATTATTTTATAAAAATCAATTACGGTGTTGAAATGATTCAGAATTTGAAAACTCATTGTACAAGCAATATTTTATAACATGATTCTGAAAATATATTGCTTTTTGTGTAATTAATTAACATTTGCCTTTAATTGAAAATGCAACCTGCAAAGAATCTTTGCGATGTTGCAGTACATGAATGTGGCTTGAAATTGTACTATTTAAAATCGTTGGGTATACATTATCCATTCTATTTCTATTTTAAAAGTATAAATAAGTCTTTCTTAGTCCTTCTTCAGAAGGTCAGCTCCTGTCTGGATTCAAATGGCTTATTAACGTTGGTAAAAATATGATAATCGTGAAATCTAATAATTAGAGGTAAAGCAAATTTATTGCTAAATATAATGACAATATAAAACAAAACAAACAAAGAAATAATACTACAAATTACTACATATGTATATTTACAAACTGATAATTACTTAGAGGGCGCAAATTTTAAAAGAAATCTGTCCATGTATTTAAATGATTTGATATTCCTAATAGGGATTGTATGGATAATAAAAGTTTATTAATTTTTAGTCGGAAGTGTTTATAATTTTGTGTCATTTGTATTTTGGGAAATAAATCATTCCATAATTTAGAAGATTTAAAAGAAAAAGAATCTGAAAGATTAGTACTACTATGTAACTTGTGATTTCTATGACAGATTTTGACATAATTGCTTAAGAAATGGAAGTATTTTGAATTGTGTACATATTTTTGTATCATAAAAAGTGTTTGATATTAAAATAAACACAATAGTACAAGAATATTGCCATCTCTTATTAAATTACTCACTGAATTATGCTTATATATATAATTCAGAGTTTTTAGTATCAAATTGAAAATTTTTGCTAATGATGACCATTTGTTTGATGTGATAATTTGGAATAAAAAACAACAGTAATTGAATTTACTTAGCACAACCCTAGTCTAACAAACTTTGTTAAACTTGAAAAAAATTTATGAAAATTGTAAAAACTATTTATTGTTATGAAACATGAGCTTGGAACATTTATAGATACTGCTAATTTCAATGTTTTATATATATATATATATATATANTTATTATAAAACTTTAATAGTTTTTCAAAGTTTTGCAAAGTATTTTAGACTAGGGAATAGTATAAGCGAGTTGTGTTTGAAAATCCTGTCCTACATTACGTAAATGATATGGATATTTAACTCCAGAGCTCATTTTCCAACATTATTCGAAAAAAATCATAAATAATAAAGGTTTATAAAATTCTAGGCATTAATGCAAATAAGTGAAAACTGAATGTAGACCTCAGCGAAATATGGTATAAAGAGTAGATTTATTGCGTTCTTTATCAATCCAATAGCTTCATCTATTTCCGATTTCGTTTAAATCTCAGGAATTCATTTATATTACAAAGATATATTTGCTAGCTAGCGGAATTAACTTAAATTGCATAATATATATTTGCTACTCGATGGTACATCACTGGTAGCTTACCAAGTTTGGAAATTCTTAATTCCTTAATAAACAGAAGAAAATTATTTACAAAGATTATATATATACATGTATACATGTATATATATACATATATATATATATATATATATATATATATAATAATTTATTTATCTTTGTACATTACAAAAAAGTACAAAAATACTTATTAAGGTTTAAAGTAATTTGTTTTTCTATAATTCCACTTAGTTGCAAATTGATATTACCTTGTTACAAATGTTATTCTTTAAATAACCAAATAAGTGTTTTTTTACTTTGGTGATAATTCTAATTTTATTTTTTTCTTAAATTCCTTAAAATTAGATTCTTCTTTAATTTCAGGTGATAATTTGCTTCATAAATTTATACAGTAATTTATAAACAGTTCTTCACAATTCCTTTTCTAAATTATAACTTTCTATAGAATCTTGTTCTAATATGTATTTTTTCTGTTGATCTAATTTTGAAAAAAGTATTTGTAATGATATAGACAATATACATTATATATGCACATATATATATATATATATATATATATTATATGTTAATATATGCAACTTAGTTCGATTATTCAATAATGATGATGTTAATCACCACTTGATTTTTGAAAATCTAAGTTAAGTAATGCCAATGTATTGCTGTTCAACCTATCAGAAAATGAATAATATTAGTGAGTATTTAATTGAAAAGAGATCCATAACGTTAAATCTTTCGAGTCAAAGTAAACTTTTGGGGTCGGGTCCATGCTTAACTCATATTGCCACTCTCTACTGCTCGTAGCAAAAAACAAACAGTTTTAAATTTTCTGTGTATTAAATTTAATTCCTTCCATTATTCGATTGTACATTACAAATACATTGAAATTCATTAATCTAATTCCACAATGTAATATTTGCATAGATAATAATATCTACATTGATTTTCATAATTATACATGTAAGTTTTTTAGCGTTTTACAAGATACTTATTTTTTTGCTATTCTGTTGTCAAGATGTCTTTCATAGGACAAAAGATTCCATTAATCCTGTGCAATCCTCTCCAAAAATTTTGTAATTGTTAGTAGCATATCCAAATTTTCCTTTTTACAACCGTCACATAACGAGGGAATATTCTCGCAGAAAATTTGAATAACAAAGCATTGGGTTTAAAACGTCTTTGTGATACTTTTTTCGGAATATACCCGTCTTATTAAATAAATTTAGCAAAGCTTTTAATATATGTGTCTAACAAAATAACTAGTAGAAACATGCTAAGTTGTTTGCGTCCTTCATTTTTCTACAATAAACCAGGTTAACTCTCAAACAGACATCTAAATATTTAATGATGACGAATCAGTCTGCAGATGATTTTTAATTTTGAACGTAGGCAGATAGCATGATTCAAAGCTTTGAAAAATGCTCAGTTTAATATTTAATCAGCGTAAATTATTTAACCTAAGTCTTTAAAGCGAAGACCTTCCGAGTTAATTTTGATTCTCATTTATTATAAATATTTTCACATCCTGAAGTCTACTTAGAAATTTAATATTACGAAAGCAGTTTGTTATGAAACGTTTGAAACTGGTCTTCCCAAAAGTCACACCAATAATTAAACTATAAAGTTTCTGTAGGTGAATATCAGGCCGTTTATGAAGTTGTTTAAGGAGATCTTTTAGTTATATTTTAACTGCCATAAAAATAATTTTCACTAGTTACTAGGGCAGCCACTTTCCGCCCTTTTCAATCTTAACGCCTTTTTCCAACAAATGTTGCCCTTTTCCTGCCAATATTTAAAACATTTTATGGCTAATATTTACTGTAAAGAAGTATTTGCAAAGGCAAAAATGTAAAAAACAATATTCTCAGGGCGAAAATTTCTGTCCTTCATGACTAAATTTCCCAATTTGCAAAAGATCTCTCAATTACAGTCGAGGTTGGACTCGCAATCTTCAAAATTCTACGAATATCAGAAGTTTGTCCAGTCTTTTCTCGAGATAAACTCTAATATCATCGTTGTCATCCAGTGCAAACTGAACATTATATTTTTCCCTCATTACTCTTTGGATAATTGCTGCTTAACCCTACACAATCCAGGGATTTTTGAACAATTTTCATGATCCAATAATAAATTTTTTCAACGCTCTAAAATGATGAAAGTTATGCTCAATCTGAAAGCACTACATGATAGACGAGTCTCTTCTTTCTCTTTCGATCTAAATCTTTGCACATGCCAAGAAACAGTCAAAGTTCTTTGTTACTTCCATTGGCTCAAAACCTTACAAATACATGAACGTCAAGAATGAAAAGAATTTTAATCTTTTAAAAAATTCGAAATTTTCAAAGAAAACTTCTTAATTTTTTCCACAAACTTAGCCACAACACTCCGCTTTAAACGAAATGTTCTACATCGTATTAAATTAATTATATTCCCTAATAGACCTACTCATACCCCAAGATTTTCACATTTGCTAATAGACTTAGAGAAAATTTTTTGCAAATAGGAATATGGTTAGTACTTTAAGACGGACGCCAGGTTGTTTAAGGTTAGTGAGTTTAATGAGAGAAGTTTTTTAAAATAAATTAAATTCGTCCTTTACAACGATTTCCGCCTATGCTCCTGAATTTGGCCTTTTTCTCCCTTATCGCCCCATCGCCCTTCTGGTTGCCCCAGTAATAAGGAGTCGATGTACCTGCCGTGTCACCTACTTGATGTTTTCTAATATTTGATGGCAAAAGCACTTATTTTTGCATAAATGCATTTCTTAAATTAAGCACTGTTTTCAATGACGATTAGTGTTCTTGAATGTAAAAATTTAAGAATATGTAAACTTATAGTTCCCAACATTTATAACTTTAGATAATTCAAATTGTCATTAAGAACAAAGGAAATTGCGTATGGAATTATAAAAAATATAATTGCATAAAGGAATTGTCTAAATTGTAAAAATATGTTGATTTTTACATGGAGCAATCCAAGAACACCTGTTTTAAATTTGCTGCGATTTCGTTAGCATCTGGATACAAGATTGAAGAGGAAAATACAAAATCTTGAGCTGCTGGTATACGCTCTATTACTCAACAATATGGAAATGGCCTGAATATTTATAACGCGCCTGTCTGGTTTGGAGGCCGATTTTTAATAAAAGCATTATTTCTTCACTTTTATCTCATTACCATAATTAGTTGGTAAAGGAATTGTTATCTACCATCTCTTTATCGTTGCCGATCGATTAGCGGCGAGGTAATAACCTAGCGTTAAGCTCTCTTTAAACTATTGTTCAGTACTTCTCGCCCTCTGATGACTTTGTCTCCTTTTATTTCCTCGTGAAGGATTTTTCAACAATACAGTACATGTATTGGCAGCCGCTTAATATTTCAATGATCGCATTTAGTTCTTTTTTCATTAATTGTTTTTTATTTCATTAAAGAAAAATGCAAAAGAAGTGTCTGATTAGACAAAAAGTCTTTTTCACAAATGCTATTATCAAATTATGTTTTCAGCCTTTTGTACACCACACTGAAAATATTTCACTGGTTGAAAAGCATGATTTTGTTGCAATTATGAAATATAACAGCTAGTAGGTGTGGCTTGCGACATTTTTCTATTTTTTCTTATAGTTGGGTTGGTCCTGAGTCACTGTTTTTCAGTGCAATTTGGCCTTGAGCTATTACTTTTCCGAATGTGTGTTACTTTTTATTGTTATTGTACTAGAAATTTTTAGTACATAGGTTTGTGTCTCAAAAAAGCTTTCAAAGAAACTAAAGTAGCCAGAAATGAATATTGACCGCATGTTGCATTTAGGAAAAGCTCTTAGATTATATATTTATATATATATATATAAAGCTTAAACGTTTGGGATACTCAACTGCTGAGCTGGAACTGTTGTATTCTAGAATTATTGTCAACTTTATTAATTATGGACTTGAAGCGTATGCAGCAGAGAACAAGATAAACTTGGACTACATTGATAGAATACAAAAGAAAGCTATCCGATTCGGAATCATACAATCGTTTACATCAATACATGATTTAATAAAAAAAAAGATGAACAATTATTCAGCAAGATCCAATCAAATTCGACACACCCCCTTCGACACATCCTTCCTAATAGAACTCAATTCGCTGCAGAGAGATTAAGACCACGTATGCCTCCAACGATTCTGGCAAAAAAATATCAAAACCTCAAAATTTTTCCAAGCAGACGCCTGAAATATCCATATTCGTAAATTTGTAAACTATATATTCTGAATGTTATTTTCAAATACATAATCATAAAATACATTATTATTATTATATATAAGTAAATAAATATATATATTATATTAGCTGAATTTGAGACGAGCTACAATTTTTCCTATTTTTCTCATTAGGCTAAGCGATATATTACTGCGCTACCCTATGCAAATGTACGATAGAAATACCACATGCAAAACTAAATGGAAAAACCAAGCCTGGTGGCTTACAATTGGAGATATATCGTGAAAGACCAATGATTTATTCTACATTAATATCAAAAATTGCAGAAAAACAGATGCCATTAATACTAAGGTCGAGTTGGTTTCGAGTACTCGAAATGTAGAGTTGATTTTTTAAAGTACTCGCAGAAGCCTTATATATATATATATATATATATATATATTAGATACTATTGCACGTATTTTGAGCGTAATTTCTCTCATACCGTTTGGTCTCATGTAGATAATGTATTGGTAATATTTCATCCTAAACATTTTGAACGCATTCAACAATGGCATCAAGACATCGAAAATCTTGGCATTCGCTGTATACAGATCGATATTAACAATAATATTGACCACACCATTTCTTTCTTAGGATTTCTATTAAATATACGTTAGTCTACTATAGCCACTACTTCTGAAAGGCTAACAATTACTAAGACCATAGCTGAAATTCCTATCATAAATTTTTTTAAAAAACAGAGACAGAAAGCTCTTGACCATTTATCCATTGTGTGGCCACTCATAGGAACATTTAATATTTTGACCTATCATCTCCTAAATTCTTGTCTGCTCAGGTTTTAACTACATTATTAATTCGTAATGCATCGTTTTCTATTTCATGGTTCCCAATGACATTTTCCAATCAATCTAGAATTTGGTACTCCGATGCATCTAACGATGCCCTTGGTATAAACAAATCCAGACCTACTTTTTTTTTCTTATTTCGCTAATCCTACTCTAAATTAAAGCCCGATGCCGATAATAAATTCCTCAATCGGCGACGGCGGCGCCGCCGGCGTATACCACGTATACTAAAAATGATTAAATTTGATTAAAAAATTCTATGAATAGGCTTATGCCTTATCTTACGGGCCCACTCACCGAGTGCACATGCATGAAGCTATCGTTGCGGTGTGTATATAGGCCTATATAAACCTAACATTTTTAACTATATCAATTTTTTCAGTCAGTCACGCCACTCTCATAACATTCTGTTATGAAAAGTCCTACTTAAATTATCACAATATGAACGTTGTACACCGATGGAAATTATCGGCGGCGGCGGCTCCGCCGGCTTGGCGTCGGGCTCTACTCTCAATACATTTCATAAAGAAGCGCAGGCTCTCGCCATTGCTATTTTCAATGCGTCATAAGGAGACACTATGTTTACGGATAACATGGCTCTTGCCCGATAATCCAACTCAGGAAAACATAAATCACTGCAGTATTTCCTGGCTACATGGATTACAATGATGGTTCGTAGCAGGTCTTTATCAGTTCGATGGATTTCTACTTATTATAACATCGCGGGTGCTCCATCGCGGTTATCATCTTCTGAATTACCTCCACTAAACTTCAATTAAACTTTTGTCTAACAGTTTTATTTGTATTATTTAGTGCAATATTTCAATTTTTATGATTCTGTATAAATATACCAATTTGTTAATTTCAATTTAGTTTTCTTATTGTATCGTTCGAGTGAAGAGAAAATAAATTTTTTACTTTCGTCCTGGATACTTGGAGTCCGCCTCTCACTCGTTCTATGACTTCGCAATCTTAACTTCCCAACGCACGCAACAACCCTACGTCGGACCCTCCAGCACATACTCAATCTACCCAACAGTCTTCTTCTACGCTTTTATCGAATGAGCCGTTTGCTATTGGTTCAATTTCTCTCGTTAGCCACCAGATTAATAATCTCAACCAGTTTCCCCGTGCAGCACTACGTGATCGATACGAGATCGAGTCCTTGGTCACATACTCACCGAATACGACGTCCTCACAGAATCTCTCTGCACAATATTATCTAATCGTATAATGGGTCCTCATCGCAGCTATTACATTTGGTTGGCCTTTAACAATCAGAGCAACACATTCACGAGAATTGGAGCAACTCGGCATCCCGCACATCCCACCAGTCGCTCAACCCCACAATTATAGAGGAAAAAATCAGCAACACCGTTCCCGAAACTTTATTCGGCAACTTGACGATCGCCGAAACAACTCTAAGAACAAAACTTCCACGTAATCAACAATTAACACATGTTAATGAGTTTGATGATCTTGACCTCACCATCGCTGTCTTCTCAACTCCCAGTTTAACCTACCAGCCAGCTTCACAGGTCGATGTAACTCCGCCGCACACTCCGGATCCACTTATACACTTTACTCCAGTTCAGCCATTCTCTATTGCCTCCTAGGTAATTGCGGCAGGTTTAATTAACAAAACTTGTTCAATTTTAAATTAAATCTGGTTAAAAATGTGTTGATTAGATAATTCTGTTTAAATTCAAGGGATAATGGTTTTAATAGAGACTATTTTTAGCAAGTGTTTGTGACAAAACAGATACAATGATTGGGTGGGCTTACAAATAAACCATGAAACAACTTATTAGTGTAAGTCACAACAAATCCCTCAAGAAGCTTGTCAACATTCACTGTTTTGTGTTAATCTTGCAGACTCTGAATTAAACAGGTAAATCACGAAGGAAATGTTGAAGAATAGCATCGTATCTGAAAAAAGGTAAGAAGTGTTGATCGGGTTTGTTCGTCGATTTGGGGGGTTGCGTTTCGTAATGGGTTAATATTGGGTTAAAATAGCTGCTCAAAGACACGTTATCTATTTGAATTTCAATGCTACCAACCAAGTATACCATAGCTACCTACTATTAATTTCTTGTACTATGATTGTAAATATTTATCTGCAGAAATATTTCAAACATATACCCATAGATCGGCGCAATAGTTGCAAAACCATATTAGAAAAAATTCGAAGCGCTAAAAATAATTTGAATGAAATCTTTGCATTTGCACTCAAATTCAGACCTAGTAGAACAACGGTATAAAGTGACCCTTATGAATCAAACTTGCCATTTCTTGTGTAAAATCACCTTTCTTATTTGACATCTTTAGTGAACTTATTCCGACGCATATATATATATATAAAGAATTTGAAAATTGGTGATATTTTGAGAAGGCTTTGAAGCTCAATCTGTCAAACATAAAAAGGAAGTTAAAATAGCTCCTACGTCAAAATTTTAAATTAGGCACAAGCATCATTAATGATTGATAAAAATAATCCGCCTCACTTATAAGTTTATATAATTTAACATTTATTTTTAAGTACCAAATCAAAAATAATCTTCAAAAAACTTCGATTTTATGGAAACTAGAAAAATAATGAACAGAATAATCCAATCATAAAATTTTGAAATCCACTAATATGAAAATATTTTAAATTTGTTTATACATCAGTTATTCGTTCGTAATTCATTCCGGCCATATCATCTTTGGTGGATTTGACCTGTTTGTCACCCTAATGGAATACATGTACATATTTTAATATTAGGTAACCCTATGCTTTTTATGGAGCTACTGAAATAGTTACATACCTCATTCATTTCTACCATGCAACTAGGGGTTACTATTCCCAAGATTGCCAGAATTTTCAAAGAAAAACAACATTAAATAAACCAATCTTTAAAACCCAAAAATATTTCCACAGAAAAAGAATTTTACAGAAACAAATGAATGAAAAAAACATAGTGAATAATCCCATAACATTAATTGCTGTGTAAAACTACTATCAATTGTCTACAAAAAATGAGAATAGCATAAAATTAAATTAATAAGAGCTAAAAATTATGTACTGTCGATGAACCTTTTAAAATTTTAGCAGATATTTTTCAATTTCATATAGGTATAGACAAGGACATACTAAATTGTCTGCAATTTCGAATAATTCTCACAGTAGCGTAGGCAAGAGGCATACATGGTGGAGTATCCTCGTCAAGTGTGCAACATTAAATTTGAACGGCCAAAATTAAAAACACTTTAGAAAAATTAAGTAATGTTAAAATCGAAACGATGGTGCGATAAGGGCGGAAAAGGCCAAATTCAGGGGTATAGGCGGAAATCGTTGTAAAGAACTTAACTCATTAACCTGGCGTCCGTCTTAAAGTAGAAACCGTTTTTCCACATTTGCAAGGAATTTTGCTCAAGCCTATTGAAAAATTTGAAAATCGTGAGGAGTGGGAAGATCTATTCATGTATTCAGAAGTTTTTAGCTCATGGAAGCAACTAAAACTTTGAGTGCCTCTTGACATGTACAAAGATATCCCAAACCCATTGAGGGGTGCCGTGCGCAAATTCACATGGCGCGAAGCCCTCCTTGCGACCGGAGCTTTCGCGTAACGACAGCGTCGATGGGACAGAGCCGTATCACGAACTTAGAGTGAAAAAGAAAACGGAGACTCATTTCTATCACGTGATACATTAAGATGGAGCACAGTGTTAATAATAGTTTTTTTCAAAAGTCGCAAGGTAGCTTAATGTTAATAGCAAATTAATGTGCCACAAAGCCAGTGATGGAAATAATATTTAATGATACTATTTTATCACAAGTAGTAGAGCAACTCTTAATAGGACCCAAGCTAAAATCTATCCACCTTAGCCTTGGAGTTTTCCTGGTTGGAGCACATCAGAAAGGGCTTTGCACTATACCGGTTTTGATCAAATATATATAAGTTCTTCACCAGAATCAATTGTATTAAATTATGATAATAAAGATGCTGTCAGATAATGAATATTTATATAAAATGGATAGAAATAGGTTTTCAGCATATATAATTTTGAAATATGTTATGTTTTGAATATAAATTTCTAAGAAAATCCATTCTCAACGTGGATCAGCTGTAGGATCACAGAAATAATTTAGCAATTGGCATAATTAGTTTACAATAAATTTTGAAAACGAAAACAACTATATTATAAATACTATAAATTCACCTATTACTAAATTGTAAAACAGTTAAAAAGTTTTAAACCAACTACAATATTTGTCTGACATAAATCAAATTCAAATTTTATGATATAAGAGTTATCGATAAATCTATCATTTTGTGTCATTAACGTGTTTTTATTAAGTCTATCAAAGGATATTCCAGTTGCAAGTTACAAATTTAACTACTTCATTATCTTTCTTATCTGAATCAGAACAGTAAAGCACTGTCATGGCAAAACTATATAACTTAGAAGTCAATAAAAAGATCAATATTACAAACACACATATATATGTATATATATATATGTATATATATATATATATATTTATATATAGATGCTCAACATGATTCTGTTTCTTCAAAACGCGAGAGCTATGAGAAGAACGTTTAGCAAGCACAACAATATTGGTAAAGTTATTTCGAAAGGAAAGGGCCTGGATTGGTTCAATTAAGCTTTTGTAGTGTTAGGTTAATTTTAGTATGAGACTGCACTTTTTATGCATTGTTGAAAAACATGATAATTGTAAGATATACAACTATTCAAGTATGTTGTTTTCCAAATGTATATCAATTTTTACATTTTACGTTTTTTAGTAACAGAAATAATAGTTGAAATTCAATACAGTAAATTTTAGGAGTGTTACAATACATATTTTACGGTTGAATGAACTTTTCTTAGGAATTGTTTCTTATTCTATACATTTTTCATATAACTCACTGAAACATAATTCAAGATTTAGCCTTCAGTACAGTAGTGCTTTTACAATTAATTATGCAATTAGGCCTTTCCGTTTTTCTATATATATATATATATATATATACCAATTTGATGTTGACGCATAAAAATACACCAATTCGATTTTGAGACATAGGAATAGAAAATAGTTTTCTTTTGAACTTGAATACCAACATACATGCATAGATTTATGTAACCAAGCAAGCGCTAATTTTTAAACTTCTGATTAAAACTGGTCTGATTAATCCGGTGTATGTATATTGTGATGCACAGCACTGATATACAGTCTTGTTTGAAATAATAGCGCATAGATGCAAAAACACGGTGCAACAAATTCAATCAATTTTCCAATAATTAATTAAGTAACATGAAAAAAATTGTTTGCAAATATTTAGCATGCAGATCAGTCTTGCTTGTTGATCAAACATATCAGTCGAGATAATTGTCGTTTCGAAACCATGGGCAAAAGAAAAACGTGCAACGAAATAGGAAAATTGATCATTCGGAAACATCGCGAAAATGTATCGCAGAAAGAAATTTCAAACTTGTTATCCGTTTCACGTCATGTTGTTTACCGAGTAGTTACGACATACCAAAAACTGGGTCGCATCGATCGCAAGAAACCAACTGGCAGACCATCAAAGTCGACCGAAAAATCACGTCGAAATTTATGCCGACTCTCACGTCTTTGCCCAAAACTCACATCAAAAGAGCTAAAACATGACTGGACAGATGGCCACAAGTACCATGCCTCTAGCGTACGCCGCATTTTGCTGAAATATGGACTCTATGGAAGACATGGAGCCCGAAAGCCACTTCTCAACAAAAATCACGTTTTGGCCCGTCTAGCGTGGTGCAAACAAAAATTAAAGAACACCGTCTCAGATTGGAGTAAAGTTGTGTTCACCGATGAGAGTCGTATTCAAGTTAAATCAGGACGCATGGAGTTTGTTAGACGCCCAAGAGGAGCCGCTGAGCGCTATAAACCCCAATATTTATGTCCTTTAGTAACGGGCCGTCAGCAGTCAATTATGGTTTTTGGAGCAATTTGGGCAACAGGTCTCCGAAAAATAGTCAAAGTCGACGGAACAATGGACAGTAAGCAATATATTGACATATTGCAACAACATATTATGCCAATAATGAAGACGATCAGTTGCTGCAGCAAGACATGTTTCGAGGGAGGTTAAAGTATTTCATGGAAGAAAAGGGCGTAGCCCTCCCCACAGACTGGCCCGCAAGAGCTCCTGATATCAACCTAATAGAGAACGGATGGGTGGAACTAAAAACCAGAGTGGATCAAAGATCAGACGTCACTATTCGAAATTTATGGCGAATTGTCGAAGAAGAATTTTACAAGATACCTGACGCATTTTTCCAAAATTTGTTTTAATCGATGCCCAGACGAATGGCGATGGTAGTCGCGAACAACGGATACCCCATCAAGTACTAAAGAGACTCTTTTAACATTCAGGCAAACTATTTTATCGATAAATTCGTTTGTTTTTGAAATACTCCGTTTCAAATAAATTTTTGTTTCATGCGCTATTTTTCTAAACAAGACTGTATATATATATATATATATATATATAT